>JASTWF010000658.1:162877-240377 GCA_030390025.1 Squalus acanthias | reverse complement strand
CACAACTCGCTGTGTAAAAAAATTCTCCTCATGTCGCCTCTGGTTCATTTACCAATTACCTTCAATCTGTGTCCTCTGGTTACCGACCCTCCTGCCACTGGAAACAGTTTCTCCTTATTTACTCTATCAAAACCCTTCATGATTTTGAACACCTCTATCAAATCTCCTTTTAATCTTCTCTGCTCTAAGGAGAACAACCCCAGCTTCTCCAGTCTCGTCACATAACTGAAGTCCCTCATCCCTGGAACCATTCTAGTAAATCTCCTCTTCACCCTCTCCAAGGCCTTGACATCTTTCCTAAAGTGTGTTGCCCAGAATTGAACAATATTCCAGCTGGGGCCTAACCAGTGTTTTATAAAGGTTCATCATAACTTCCTTGCTTTTGTACTCTATTCCTCTATTAATAAAGCCAAGGATCCCGTATGCTTTTTAACAGCCTTCTCAACCTGTCCTGCCATCTTCACAGATTAGTGTACGTACACCCCCAGGTCTCTCTGTTCCTGCACCCCCTTTAAAATTGCACCATTTAGTTTATATTGCCTCTCCTCATTCTTCCTAACAAAATGAATCACTTCACACTGCTCTGCGTTAAATTTCATCTGCCATGTGTCTGCCCATTTCACCAGTCTGTCTGTGTCCTCCTGAAGTCTGTTACTATCCTCCTCATTGTTTACTACATTTCCCAATTTCGTGTCATCTGCAGACTTTGAAATTATGCCCTTTATACCCAAGTCCAGGTTATTAACATCAAAAAGAGCAGTGGTCCCAACACCGACCCCTGGGAAACACCACTGTACACCTCCCTCCAGTCTGAAAAACCATTCACCACTACTCGCTGCTTTCTATCCCTTAGCCAATTTTGTATCCACGCTGCCACTGCCCCTTTAATCCCATGGGATTTAATTTTGCTAACAAGTCTATTATGTGGCACTTTATCAAACGCCTTTTGAAAGTCCATGTACACATCAACTGCACTACCCTCATCAAAGAACTCAATCAAATTAGTTAAACATGATTTGCCTTTAACAAATCCGTGCTGGCTTTCATTTATTAGCCCATAATTTACCAAATGCCAATTAATTTTGTCCCGGATTATTGTCTCAAAGTTTCCCCACCACTGACGTTAGGCTGACTGGCCTGTAATTGCCGGGTTTATCCCTCTCCCCTTTTTTAAACAGGGGTGTAACATTTGCAATCCTCCAGTCCTCTGGCACCACCCCCGATAGCTCCGAAAGCTTGTGATTTCAAATAAAACTGTTGGACTATAACCTGGTGTTGTGCGACCTCTCAATTTTGACCACCCCCATAGCCAAGGAGGATTGGAAGATTGTGGCCAGAGCCTCCGCAATTTCCATCCTTACTTCCCTCAGTAACCTGGGATGCATCCCATCCGGACCGGGTGAGTTTTCTACTATGAGGACTGCCAACCTTTTAACTACCTCCTCTTTATCTATTTTTTTCCTATCCAATGTCGCTACTGCCTCCTCCTTTACAGCTACATTGGCAGCATCCTCGTCTCTAGTGAAGACAGATGCAAAGTACTCATTTAGTACCTCAGCCATGCCCTCTGCCTCCACAGAAGATCTTTTTGGTCCCTAATCAGTCCCACCCTTCCTTTGACTATCCTTTTACTGTTTATATGTTTATGAAAGGCTTTTGGGTTCCCTTTATGTTAGCCACTAATCTATTCTCATACTCTCTCTTTGCCCCTCTTATTCCCTTTTTTAGGTCTGCTCTGTACTTTCTATATTCAGCCTGATTCTCTACTGTATTATGAACCTTACAATTGTCATAAGCCTCCTTTTTCTGTTTCATTTTACTCTCTATATCTTTAGTCATCCAGGGAGCTCTAGCTTTCAATGCCCTTCCTTTCCCCCTCGTGGGAATGTGCCTATTCTGTACCCGAACCATCTCCTCTTTGAAGGCCTCCCATTGTTCAATTACTGTTTTGACTACCAATTTTTGATTCCAATTCACCTGGCCCTGATCATTTTTCAACTCACTGAAGTTAGCCCTCCTCCAGTTAAGTATTTCAACACTTGATTGTTCCTTACACAATAGCAAAATACCGCGGATACTGGAAATCTGAAATAACAGAAAATGCTGGAAACACTCAGCAGTTTTCCATAACTATTCTAAACCTGATGATATTATGATCGCTGTTCCCCAAATGCTCCCCCACTGAAACATGCTCCACACACTTAATTCCCCAGAACTAGATCCAGCACTGCTTCCTTCCTCGTTGGGCTGGAAACACACTGATCCAGAAAGTTTTCTTGTACACATTTCAGGAATTCCTCCCCCTCTTTGGCCTTTACACTGTTACTTACCCAGTCTATGTTAGGATAATTGAAGTCCCCATTATCACTACTCTGTAGTTCTTGCATCTTTCTGTAATTTTCCTGCAAACTTGCTCCTCTATCTCGTTCCCACTATTTGGTGGCCTATAGTATACACCCAGTAGCGTAATAGTTCCTTAATTCTAACCAAATGGATTCTGCCTTTTCCCCCTCAACTACACCATCCCTCTCCAGTGCTATAATCGTTTCTTTGATCATTACTGCCACTCCCCTTCTATTTTTCCTGCCCTATCAATCCTGTATACCTTGTAGCCAGGAATATTAAGTTTCCAATCCTCCCACTATTGCCACTATATCATAGTTCCATGTGGCGACTTGTGCCTGCAGCTCAGCAACCTTATTTACTATGCTCCGGGCATTTTCGTACATGCACTCCAAACCCATCTTGACTACTTCGCATTTGCCCCCTCTCTGATCCCTCCTATTTCTGAACTATTCTTTACTCAAGTGCTATTTGCCTAACGCAGTCCTCTGTGTATCTTGTTTCTCTAATGTTTCAAAGGCTGTGGGACCCGACAACATCCCGGCTGTCGTGCTGAAGACTTGTGCTCCAGAAATAGCCGCGCCTCTAGCCAAGCTGTTCCAGTACAGCTATAACACTGGCATCTATCCGACAATGTGGAAAACTGCCCATGTATGTCCTGTCCACAAAAAGCAGGACAAATCCAATCCGGCCAATTACCATCCCATCAGTCTACTCTCAATCATCAGCAAAGTGATGGAAGGCGTCGTCGACAGTGCAATCAAGCAGCACTTACTCACCAGTAACCTGCTTACTGATTCCCAGTTTGGGTTCTGCCAGGACCACTCAGCTCCCGACCTCATTACAGCCTTGGTCCAAACATGGACAAAAGAGCTGAATTCCAGAGGTGAGGCGAGAGTGACTTTTTTTTTATTCGCTTATGGGATCTGGGCGTCGCTGGCAAGGCCAGCATTTATTGCCCATCCCTAATTGCCCTTGAGAAGGTGGTGGTGAGCCGCCTTCTCAAACCGCTGCAGTCCGTGTGGTGAAGGTACTCTCACAGTGCTGTTAGGGAGGGAGTTCCTGGATTTTGACCCAGCGACGATGAAGGAACAGCCGATATATTTCTAAGTCAGGATGGTGTGTGACTTGGAGGGGAACTTGGAGGTGGTGGTGTTCCCATGTGCCTGCTGCCCTTGTCCTTCTAGGTGGAAGAGGTCACGGGTTTGGGAGGTGCTGCCGAAGAAGCCTTGGCGAGTTGCTGCAGTGCATCTTGTAGATGGTACACACTGCAGTCATGGTACGCCGGTGGTGGAGGGAGTGAATGTTTAAGGTGGTGGATGGGGTGCCAATCAAATGGGCTGCTTTGTCCTGGATGGTGTCGAGCTTTTTCAGTGTTGCTGCAGCTGCACTCATCCAGGCAAGTGGAGAGTATTCCATCACACTCCTTACTTGTGCCTTGTAGATGGTGGAAAGGCTTTGGGGAGTCAGGAGGTGAGACACTCGCCGCAGAATACCTAGCCTCTGACCTGCTCTTGTTACCACAGTATTTGTGTGGCTGGTGCAGTTAAGTTTCTGGTCAATGGTGACCCCCAGGATGTTGATGATGGGGGATTCGGCGATGGTAATGCTGTTGAATGTCAAGTGGAGGTGTTTAGACTCTCGCTTGTTGGAGATAGTCATTGCCTGGCACTTCTGTGGCGCGAATGTTACCTGCCGCTTATCAGCCCAAGCCTGAACATCGTCCAGGTCTTGTTGCATGCGGGCATGGACTGCTTCATTATCTGAGGAGTTGTGAATGGCGCTGAACACTGCAGTCATCAGCGAACATCCCCATTTCTGACCTTATGTTGGAGGGAAGGAAATTGATGAAGCAGCTGAAGATGGTTGGGCCTAGGACACTGCCCTGAGGAACTCCTGCAGCAATGTCCTGGGGCTGTGATGATTGACCTTCAATTACCACAACCATCTTCCTTTGTGCTAGGTATGACTCCAGCCAGTGGAGAGTTTTTCCCCTGATTCCCATTGACTTCAGTTTTACTAAAGGCACAAGTAAGGAGTGTGATGGAATACTCTCCACTTGCCTGGATGAGTGCAGCTCCAACAACACTCTAGAAGCTCGACACCATCCAGGACAAAGCAGCCCGCTTGATTGGCACCCCATCCACCACCTTAAACATTCACTCCCTGCACCACCGGTGCACCGTGGCTGCAGTGTGTACCATCTACAAGATGCACTGCAGCAACTCGCCAAGGCTTCTTCGGCAGCACCTCTCAAACCCGCGACCTCTTCCACCTAGAAAGACAAGGGCAGCAGGCGCATGGGAACACCACCACCTCCAAGTTCCCCTCCAAGTCACACACCATCCTGACTTGGAAATATATCGGCCGTTCCTTCATCGTTGCTGGGTCAAAATCCTGGAACTCCCTCCCTAACAGCACTGTGGGAGTACCTTCACCACACGGACTGCAGCGGTTCAAGAAGGCGGCTCACCACCACCTTCTCAAGGGGCAACTAGGGATGGGCAATAAATGCTGGCCTTGCTAGTGATGCCCTGATCCCATAAACGAATAAGAATTAATTAAAAAAACTAGGGCTCCTTGATGCCACACTCGGTCAAATGCTGCCTTGATGTCAAGGGCAGTCACTCTCACCTCACCTCTGGAATTCAGCTCCTTTGTCCATGTTTGGACCAAGGCTGTAATGAGGTCGGGAGCCGAGTGGTCTTGGCGGAACCCAAACTGGGCAGCAGTGAGCAGGTTATTGGTGAGTAAGTGCCGCTTGATAGCACTTTCGATGACACCTTCCATCACTTTGCTGATGATTGAGAGTAGGCTGATGGGGCGGTAATTGGCCGGATTGGATTTGTCCTGCTTTTTGTGGACAGGACATACCTGGGCAGTTTTCCACATTGTCGGATAGATGCCAGTGTTGTAGCTGTACTGGAACAGCTTGGCTAGAGGCGTGGCTAGTTCTGGAGCACAAGTCTTCACGATAGCCGGGCTGTTGCTGGAGCCCACAACCATTGCTGTATCCAGTGCGCTCAGCCATTTCTTGATATCACGAGGAGTGAATCGAATTGGCTGAAGACTGGCTTCTGTGATGGTGGGGACCTCGGGAGTAGGCCGATATGGATCATCCACTCGGCACTTCTGGCTGAAGATGGTTGCAAACGCTTCAGCCTTGTCTTTTGCACTCACGTGCTGGGCTCCACCATCATTGAGGATGGGGATATTCATGGAGCCTCCTCCTCCCGTTAGTTGTTTAATGGTCCACCACCATTCACGACTGGATGTGGCAGGACTGCAGAGCTTTGATCTGATCCATTGATTGTGGGATCACTTAGCCCTGTCTATAGCATGCTGCTTCCACTTTTTAGCATGCATGTAGTTCTGTGTTGCAGCTTCCCCAGGTTGGCACCTCATTTTTATGTACGCCTGGTGCTGCTCTTCTACACTCCTTATTGAACCAGGGGTTGGTCCCCTGGCTTGGTGGTAATGGTAGAGTGAGGGATATGCCAGGCCATGAGGTTACAGATTGTGGTGGAATACAATTCTGCTGCTGCTGATGGCCCACAGCGCCTCATGGATTCCCAGTTTTGAGCTGCTAGATCTGTTCTGAATCTATCCTATTTATCATGGTGGTAGTGCCACACAACATGATGGAGGGAGTCCTCAGTGTGACGACGGGACTTCGTCTCCACAATGACTGTGCGGTGGTCACTGCTACCAGAGCTGTCAAGGACAGATGCATCTGCGACAGGTAGATTGGTGAGGTGAGAGTGACTGCCCTTGACATCAAGGCAGCATTTGACCGAATGTGGCATCAAGGAGCCCTAGTAAAACTGAAGTCAATGGGAATCGGGGGGGAAACTCTCCACTGGCTGGCGTCATACCTAGCACAAAGGAAGATGGTTGTGATGGTTGAAGGTCAATCATCTCAGCTCCAGGACATTGCTGCAGGAGTTCCTCAGGGCAGTGACCTAGGCCCAACCATCTTCAGCTGCTTCATCAATGACCTTCCCTCCATCATAAGGTCAGAAGTGGGGATGTTCGCTGATGACTGCACAGTGTTCAGTGCCATTCACAACTCCTCAGATAATGAAGCAGTCCATGCCCGCATGCAACAAGACCTGGATGACATTCAGGCTTGGGCTGATAAGTGGCAGGTAACATTCGCGCCGCACAAGTGCCAGGCAATGACTATCTCCAACAAGCGAGAGTCTAACCACCGCCCCTTGACATTCAACGGCATTACCATCGCCGAATCCTCCATCATCAATATCTTGGGGGTCACCATTGACCAGAAACTTAACTGGACCAGCCACATAAATACTGTGGCAACAAGAGCAGGTCAGAGGCTAGGTATTCTGCGGCGAGTGTCTCACCTCCTGACTCCCCAAAGCCTTTCCACCATCTACAAGGCACAAGTAAGGAGTGTGATGGAATACTCTCCACTTGCCTGGATGAGTGCAGCTCCAACAACACTCAAGAAGCTCGACACCATCCAGGACAAAGCAGCCCGCTTGATTGGCCCCCCATCCACCACTTTAAACATTCACTCCCTCCACCACCGGCGAACCTTGGTTGCAGTGTGTACCATCTACAAGATGCACTGCAGCAACTTGCCAAGGCTTCTTCGGCAGCACCTCCCAAACCCGCAACCTCTATCACTTAGAAGGACAAGGGCAGCAGGCGCATGGGAACACCACCACCTCCAAGTTCCCCTCCAAGTCACACACCATCCTGACTTAGAAGTATATCGCCGATCCTTCATCGTCGCTGGGTCAAAATCCTGGAACTCCCTCCCGAACAGCACTGTGGGAGTACCTTCACCACACGGACTGCAGCGGTTCAAGAAGGCGGCTCACCACCACCTTCTCAAGGGCAATTAGGGATGGGCAATAAATGCTGGCCTTGCCAGCGACGCCCACATCCCATAAACGAATAAAAAAAAGAAAAAAATGCTGGTGCCCACCCGTCTGCCAAATTAGTTGAAACCCCATCCCCCACAGCTCTAGTTAACATCGTGCTGAGTCTGCCTGGAGGTGATGTGAATTCTGCACCTGTCTCACTGTGTTAGTTTGGACTGATTAGATTCTATATACAGCCTCCTGATTTCTGTCTGCTCTGTGTACTAAAGACTTTAATGTGGATCACTGACCAGGAGACATTTCGGGTTCGACTTTGTTTCAGTCATTAGTTGAACAAAATGGTTGATCTCAGTTGCCAGACCCCTCACATCCCTGAGCTCCCTCCTGGCTGTTTCCTTCCTGTTCTGCCTGTGACCCTCAGAGGTGTCGATTGCAGGAACTTCCTTTCCCACTCTGAGCTTCCCGACTTGTGGCAGGAGGCAGTGATGGGAATCCGTGCCGGCACTTCCCAGGGAAGGGGAATGTAAACAGTGCACCAGGTGCACCCGCGTACTGTTCCCCACAGCCACTTGGAACCGGACGCTGTCAGAGAACCTCCAAACATCAGAGTTCACAGCTCCATTTACAATCGTAGAATCTTACAGCACAGAAGGAGGCCATTCGGCCCATCGCAGCTCTTTGAATGAGCTCTCCAATTAATCCCACTCACCCGCTCTTTCCCCAGAGCCCTGCATATTTTTCCTCCAAGTATTTATCCAATTCCCTTTTGAAAGTTACTATTGAATCTGCTTGCACCGCCCTTTCAGGCAGCGCGTTCCAGATCACAACAACTCACTGCTTAAAATGTAAAAAAATCTTCATCTCCCCTCTTGTTCTTTTTGCCAATTACCTTCAGTCTGTGTCCTCTGGTTACTGACCCTCCTGCCACTTGAAACAGTTTTTACTTATTTACTCTATCAAAACCATTTTTGAACACCTCTATCCAATCACCATTTTTTTCAGAGGCTTACCAAACTCACAGACCAGCGGCGGCGTTCCAGAGCCACGTCACAATTCAAAAAGTGACGCAGACAAGAGGAAGCAGCTGATTGGGTGAGTAGGGCCAGGTGAGTATTTATACTACTCTGTAGTTTGACAGTTAAGGTTAATAGATTATAAAGTTTAGAAGGTCCTAATTTTTGTGGTTATAGTTTCTAAGGTCTCTGTTGTGTAGCAGGGAGGGCTAGTATACAAGGGCCCTTGAGTATATCATTTAATTGTAGTGTAATTTGTGGTATTGATTTGAGTTGATTTAAATTAATTAAAGGGTAAGTCATGGCAGCACAGCTCAGCCCCGTGGCATGCTCCTCCTGCACTATGTGGGAAATCAGGGACACTTCCTGTGTCCCTGACGACCATGTGTGCGGGAAGTGTATCCAGACCGCATTGCGGCGCTGGAGCTGCGAATGAATGCATACTGGAGCATTCGCGATGCTGAGGACATCGTGGATAGCACGTTTAGGGAGTTGGTCACACCGCAGGTAAAGGCTGCACAGGCAGGAAGTGAATGGATGACCACCAGGCAGAGTCATAGGCGCAGGCAGGTAGTGCATGAGTCCCCGTGGACATCCCCCTCTCAAACAGATATACCACTTTGGATATTGTTGAGGGAGATGGCTTATCGGGGGAAGGCAGCAGCAGCCAACTTCCTGGCACCATGGGTGGTTCTGCTGCACAGGACGGGAGGAAAAAGAGCGGGAGAGCTATAGTGATAGGGGATTCTATTGTAAGGGGAATAGATAGGCGTTTCAGCGGCCGCAAACGAGACTCCAGGTTGGTATGTTGCCTCCCTGGTGCAAGGGTCAAGTATGTCTCGGAGCGGCTGCAGGGCATTCTGGAGGGGGAGGGTGAACAGCCAGTTGTTGTGGTGCATATAGGTACCAACGATATAGGTAAAAAACGGGATGAGGTCCTAAAAGCAGAATATAGGGAGTTAGGAGGTAAATTAAAAAATAGGACCTCAAAGGTAGTAATCTCAGGATTGCTACCGGTGCCACGTGCTAGTCAGAGTAGAAATAGAAGGATATTTCAGATGAATACGTAGCTAGAGGAATGGTGCAAGGGGGAGGGATTCAAATTCTTGGGACATTGGAACCGGTTCTGGGGGAGGTGGGACCAGTACAAACTGGACGGTTTGCACCTGGGCAGGACCGGGACCGATGTCCTAGGGGGAGTGTTTGCTATTGCTGTTGGAGAGGGTTTAAACTAAAATGGCAGGGGGTTGGGAACCTGTGCAGGGAGACAGAGGAAAGGGAAGCAAGGATAGAAGCAAAAGACAGGAAGGAGAAAAGCAAAAGTGGAAGGCAGAGAAATCAAGGGTGTAAATCAAACAGGGCTACAGTAAATAATAATTCTAAAAGGACAAAAAGTGTTAAAAAAAACAAGCCTGAAGGCTTTGTGTCTTAATGCGAGGAGCATTCGTAATAAGGTGGATGAATTAGCTGCGCAAATAGATGTAAACCGATATGATATAATTGGGATTACGGAGACATGGCTCCAAGGTGACCAAGGCTGGGAATTCAACATCCAGGGGTATTCAATATTCAGGAAGGACAGACGAAAAGGAAAAGGAGGTGGGGTAGCATTGCTGGTTAAAGAGGAGATTAACACAATAGTAAGGAAGGATATTAGCTCTGATGATGTGGAATCTGTATGGGTAGAGCTGAGAAATACCAAGGAGCAGAAAACGTTAGTGGGAGTTGTATACAGACCCCCAAACAGTAATGCTGAGGTTGGGGATGGCATTAAACGGGAAATTAGAGACGCGTGCAATAAGGGCACAGCAGTTATCATGGGTGACTTTAATCTACATATAGATTGGGCTAACCAAATTAGTAATAATACTGTGGAGGAAGAATTCCTAGAGTGTATACGGGATGGTTTCCTGGACCAATATGTCGAGGAACCAACTAGAGATCAGGCCATCTTAGACTGGGTATTATGTAATGAGAAAGGAATAATTAGCAATCTTGTTGTGTGAGGCCCCTTGGGGAGGAGTGATCATAATATGATAGAATTCTTCATTAAGATGGAGAGTGAAGTAGTTGACTCAGAGACTAGGGTACTGAATTTAAATAAAGGAAACTACGATGGTATGAGGCACGAGTTGGCTAGGATGGATTGGGGAGCGTTATTTAAAGGGTTGACGGTGGATAGGCAATGGCAAACATTTAAAGATCGCATGGATGAACTACAGAATTTGTTCATCCCTGTTTGGCATAAAAATAAAACAAAAAAGGTGACTCAACCGTGGCTAACAAGGGAAATTAGGGATAGCATAAGATCCAAGGAGAGGACATATAAATTGGCCAGAAAAAGCAACAAACCTGAGGATTGGGAGCAGTTTAGGATTCAGCAAAGGAGGACAAAGGGATAAATTAAGAGGGGGAAAATAGAATATGAGAGTAAGCTTGCAGGGAAGATAAAAACTGACTGTAAAAGCTTCTATAGATATGTGAAGAGAAAAAGATTGGTACAGTCAAGTGTAGGTCCCCTTGCAGTCAGAATCAGGGGAATTTATAATGGGGAACAAAGAAATGGAAGACCAATTAAATACATACTTTGGTTCTGTCTTCACAAAGGAGGACACAAATAAATTCCCAGTGATGTTGGGGAACATAGGGTCTAATGAGAGGGAGGAACTGAATGAAATCAGTATTTGTAGGGAAATGGTGTTTGGGAAATTGACGAGATTGAAGGCCGATAAATCCCCAGGGCCTGATAATCTACATCCTAGGGTACTTAAGGAAGTGGCCCAAGAAATAGTAGATGCATTGCTGGTCATCTTTCAAAATTCTATAGACTCTGGAACAGTTCCCATGGATTGGAGGGTAGCTAATGTAACCCCACTATTTAAAAAAGGTGGTAGAAAAAAACCGGGGAATTATAGACCGGTAAGCCTGACATCGGTAGTGGGCAAAATGCTAGAGTCCATTATAAAAGATGTAATAGCAGAGCACTTGGAAAACAGTGACAGGGTCGGACAAAATCAACATGGATTTACAAAAGGTAAGTCATGCCTGACTAATCTACTGGAATTTTTTGAGGATGTAACTGGTAGAATAGATAAGGGAGAACCTGTGCATGTGGTGTATTTGGACTTTCAGAAGGCTTTCGATAAGGTCCCGCATAAGAGATTAGCATGCAAAGTTAAAGCACATGGGATTAGGGGTAAGGTACTGATTTGGATAGAAAACTGGTTCGCAGACAGGAAGCAAAGAGGTGGAAGAAACGGGTCTTTTTCCGAGTGGCAGGCAGTGACTAGTGGGGTACCGCAAGGATCGGTGCTGGGACCCCAGCTATTCACAATATATATTAATGATCTAGATGAGGGAACTAGATGTAATATCTCTAAGTTTGCAGACGACACAAAGCTGGGTGGGCGTGTGTGCTGTGAGGAGGATGCAGAGAAACTCCAGTATGATTTGGACAGTTGGGTGATTGGGCAGATGCATGGCAGATGCAATATAATGTGGATAAATGCGAGGTTATCCACTTTGGTGGCAAAAACAGGAAGACAGATTATTATCTGAACGGCAATAGATTGGGAAAAGGGGAAGTGCAACGAGATCTGGGAGTTCTTGTGCACCAGTCGCTGAAGGTAAGCATGCAGGTGCGGCAGGCGGTTAAGAAGGCAAATGGTATGTTGGCCTTCATAGCGAGAGGATTCGAGTACAGGAGCAAGGATGTCTTGCTGCAGTTGTACAAGGCCTTGGTGAGACCACACCTTGAGTATTGTGTGCAGTTTTGGTCGCCTTATCTGAGGAAGGATGTTCTTGCCATGGAGGGAGTGCAGCGAAGATTTACCAGACTGATACCTGGGATGGCAGGAATGACGTATGAAGAGAGATTGGGTCGATTAGGCTTATATTCGCTAGAGTTTAGAAGAATGAGAGGGGATCTCATTGAAACTTATAAAATTCTAACAGGACTAGACAGACTAGATGCAGGAAGGATGTTCCCGATGGCGGGGGAGTCCAGAACCAGGGGTCACAGTCTAAGGATAAGGGGTAAGCCATTTAGGACTGAGATGAGGAGGAATTTCTTCACCCAGAGAGTGGTGAACCTGTGGAATTCTCTACCATAGAAGGCAGTAGCGGCCAATTCATTAAATATATTAAAGAAGGAGATAGATAGATATATTTCTTAAGGCTAAAGGGATCAAGGGATATGGGGAGAAAGCAGGTACAGGGTACTGAATTTGGATGATCAGCCATGATCGCATTGAATGGCGGAGCAGGCTCGAGGGCCCGAATGGCCTACTCCTGCTCCCATCTTCTATGCTTCCCCTTAATCTTCTCTGCTCTAAGGAGGACAATGTCAGCTTCTCCAGTCTCTCCACATAACTGAGGTCCCTCATCCCTGGGACCATTCCAGTAAATCTCCTCTGTACCCTCTCTGAGGCCTTGACATCCTTCCTAAAGTGTGTTTCCAGAATTCAACACAATATTCCAGCTGAGGCCTAACCAGTGTTTTAGAAAGGTTTAGCATAACTTCCTTGTTTATGTTCTCTCTTCCTCTATTAATAAAGCGCAGGATCCCTGTTTCCGTGATGTAAATACCTACATGGGCTGTACGATTGAAGTGGTCAAGTACGGACCAAGGCCGAAATGGGACACGTACCATGGGTTAAAGGACTGGGTTTAAACAAATCTTAAACAAAGAATTAACTTCAAATTATATTAACACGGGCGCTGCTGCGATTAAATCAATCGTGCCTCATTCTCGTCGAGTGCATGGGGTTAAAATCGGGGTGGCGTGTCTCAGTGACTCTGTTCAGCCCCGGCCGGATGTTGAAGTCACTGCAACATTACTGCTGGGACTTAGGTCAATGCCCATTGAGTCACTTTCTGTCTCACCAACTCCTCGCATTCCTTCTGGAAGTTCATTGCCTCATGGGGAGCTGCCAGTGTGACGCAAAGCATCCCGGAAACAGAGCCAGACAGCCGAGAAATGATGAATGACCGACTTTCCCTTCACCTCACGAATTGGGACCTTCCGAGAGCTCTACATTGGACCAGTTCTGAGGAACAAAGAACCAGGAGTGGCATCACTTTGTGGGATCGCTACACTCCTATACCCAGTGCTAGTGGGCACACTGTCACTACACCCTGTACCCAGTGCCTCAGTGGGCACTGTGTCACTACACTCCTGTACCCAGTGCTACAGTGGGCACTGTCACTACACTGCTGTACCCAGTGCTACAGTGGGCACTGTGTCACTACATTACTGTACCCAGTGCTACAGTGGGCACTGTGTCACTACACTCCTGTACCCAGTGCTACAGTGGGCACTGTGTCACTACACTCCTGTACCCAGTGCTACAGTGGGCACTGTGTCACTACACTCCTGTACCAAGTGCTACAGTGGGGACTGTGTCGCTACACTCCTGTACCTTGTGCTACAGTGGGCGCTGTATCACTACACACCTGTACCCAGTGCTACAGTGGGCACTGTCACTACACACTCTGTACCCAGTGCTACAGTGGGCACTGTATCACTACACACCTGTACCCAGTGCTACAGTGGGCACTGTGTCACTACACTCCTGTACCCAGTGCTACAGTGGGGACTGTGTCGCTACACTCCTGTACCTTGTGCTACAGTGGGCACTGTGTCACTACACACCTGTACCCAGTGCTACAGTGGGCACTGTGTCACTACACTCCTGTACCCAGTGCTACAGTGGGGACTGTGTCGCTACACTCCTGTACCTTGTGCTACAGTGGGCACTGTGTCACTACACTCCTGTACCCAGTGCTACAGTGGGCACTGTGTCACTACACTCTGTACCCAGTGCTACAGTGGGCTCTGAATCACTACATTCCTGCACCCAGTGCTATAGTGGGCACTGTGTTGCTACACTCTGTACCCAGTGCTACAGTGGGTATTGTGTCACTACACTCTGTACCCAGTGCTACAGTGGGCACTGTGTCGCTACACTCTGTACCAGTGCTACAGTGGGCACTGTGTCACTACACTCTGTACCCAGTGCTACAGTGGGCTCTGAATCACTACATTCCTGCACCCAGTGCTATAGTGGGCACTGTGTTGCTACACTCTGTACCCAGTGCTACAGTGGGTATTGTGTCACTACACTCTGTACCCAGTGCTACAGTGGGCACTGTGTCGCTACACTCTGTACCAGTGCTACAGTGGGCACTGTGTCACTACACTCTGTACCCAGTGCTAGTGGGCACAGTGTTGCAACACTCCTGTACCTTGTACTACAGTGTGCACTGTGTCACTACACTCCTGTACCCAGTGTTACAGTGGGCACTGTGTCACTGCACTCTGTACCCAGTGCTACATAGATACATAGATACATAGAAGATAGGAGCAGGAGTAGGCCATCCGGCCCTTCGAGCCTGCTCCGCCATTTAATGAGATCATGGCTGATCCTCCAATTCAGTATCCCGTCCCCGCCTTCTCTCCGTAACCCTTAACCCCTTTTGCCTGTAGAAATATATCTAATTCCCTCTTAAATATATTTAATGAGCTGGCGTACACTGCCCTCTGTGGCAATGAGTTCCACAGGTTCACCACCCTCTGAGTGAAGAAATTCCCCCTCATTTCTGTCCTAAATGGTTTAGCCCTTATCCTTAAATTATGTCCTCTAGTTCTGTTCTCACCCGCCAAGGGAAACATTCCTTCTGCATCTAGTCTGTCTAGACCTGTCAGAATTTTATACACTTCTATGAGGTCCCCTCTCAATCTTCTAAACTCCAGTGTGTACATCCCTAAACTACATAGTCTCTCCTCATAGGTCAATCCCGCCATTCCTGGTATCAGCCTGGTGAATCGCCGCTGCACCCCCTCCATGGCAAGAACATCTTTCCTCAGATGAGGCGACCAAAACTGTACACAGTACTCGAGGTGTGGTCTCACCAGTGCCCTGTACAGCTGCAGCAAGGTATCCCTGTTCCTGTATTCCAACCCTTTTGCTATGAAGGCCAGCATACCGTTTGCCTTCTTGACCGCCTGTTGCACCTGCATGCTCGCCTTCAGTGACTGGTGTACAAGAATACCCAGGTCTCTCTGTACTTCCCCCTCTCCCAATTTATTGCCATTTAAATAATAATTTGCCCTCCCGTTCCTGCACCCAAGGTGGATAACTTCGCACTTGTCCACATTATAGTGCATCTGCCATTTATCCGCCCAATCACCCAGTCTGTCCAAATCGCTCTGGAGCTTCCTGGTCTCCTCCTCTGAGCCCACCCCCACTCCTAGTTTAGTGTCGTCTGCAAATTTGGAAATGCTGCATCCGACTCCCTGATCCAGGTCATTAATGTAAATTGTGAACAGCTGGGGACCCAGGACAGATCCCTGCGGTACCCCACTTGTTACTGCCTGCCATTCAGAAAATGAGCCGTTTATTCCAACTCTCTGTTTTCTATCTGACAGCCAGTTCTCTATCCACGTCAATACTTTCCCCTTTATCCCATGAGCTTCAATTTTCCATGCTAATCTTTTATGTGGGACCTTGTCGAAGGCCTTTTGGAAGTCCAGGTACACCACATCTACTGGCTCTCCCCCATCTATTTTACCAGTTACTCCCTCAAAAAATTCCAGTAGATTAGTCAAGCACGATTTACCCTTTGTAAATCCATGTTGACTCTGTCCTATCCTGTCCCCATTTGCTAAGTGCTCCGCTATTTCATCCTTAATGATGGACTCCAGCATTTTGCCCACAACTGATGTAAGGCTTACAGGTCTGTAATTACCTGCTTTTTCCCTACCCCCCTTTTTGAATAGTGGGGTAACGTTAGCTACCCTCCAATCCATGGGCACTGTTCCCGAGTCTAATGAATTCTGAAAAATCATACTTAGTGCATCCGCTATCTCTAGGGCCACCTCCTTCAGTACCCTAGGATGCATGTTATCAGGCCCTGGGGATTTGTCCGCCTTCAATCCCTTTAGCTTCCTTAACACCATATCCTTAGAGATATTGATTTGCGTCAGTTCCTCCTTTGCCAATGTCCCTATTTTTCCCGATATCCCAGGGAGGTTTTTTGTGTCTTCCTTCGTAAAGACTGACCCAAAGTATGCATTTAGTTGGTCTGCCATTTCCTTATTTCCCGTTATATATTCCCCCGTATCTGACTGCAATGGACCAACTTTGGTTTTCACCAGTCTTTTCCTCTTGATATACTTATAAAAGCTTTTGGAGTTAGTTTTTATATTTTCCGCCAGCTTGCTTTCGTAAGCTATTTTGCCCCTCTTGATTAAGCCCTTTGTCCTCCTTTGCTCTATCTTAAACTGTTCCCAATCTTCCGCTCTGGCGCTTTTTTTGGCTATTTTATACGCCCTATCTTTGGATTTTATGCTGTCTCTAATTTCCCTTGTTATCCACGGTTGAGTCACCTTTTTAGATTTCCTTTTATGCCAGATTGGTATAAACAATTTTTGCAATTTTGTCATTCTATCTTTAAATGCTTGCCATTGTTTATCTACCTCCAGTCCTCCCAGGAACGTTGTCCACTCAGACCTACTCAGTTCCCGTCTAATGGCATCATAATTCCCCTTGTTTAAATTCAGGACCTTAGTCTCTGAGTCAATTTCTTCGCTCTCCATTTCGAGTGAGAAATCGATCATGTTATGATCGCTCTGACCCAAGGGTCCCCGTACAACAAGATTACTAATTAGTCCCTTCTCATTGCACAGTACCCAGTCCAATATAGCCTGTTCCCGAGTTGGTTCCTCGACATATTGATCCAGATAACCATCCCTTAAACACTCAAGGAATTCCTCCTCCTCATTATTTTTACTGATTAGGCTAGTCCAATCTATATGTAAGTTAAAGTCACCTATGATGACAGCTGTGCTCTTATTGCACGCTTCTCTAATTTCCCTCGTGATGCCCTCCCCAACCTCTATTTTACTATTTGGAGGCCTATATACCACTCCTATTAATGTTTTTCGCCCCTCGCTATTTCTTAGCTCCACCCATATAGATTCTGTATTAACTGAGTTAATATCCTTCCTTTCAATTGCATTTATCCCCTCTTTTACCAGCAATGCTACCCCTCCTCCCTTTCTTTTTTGTCGATCCTTCCTAAATACTGAATACCCCTGTATGTTAAGCTCCCAGCCCTGCTCACCCTGCAACCATGTTTCCGTAATCCCAATTAGATCATAATTATTAACCTCTATTTCCACAGCTAATTCATCTACCTTGTTCCTGATGCTTCTCGCATTAAGGTATAAAACCCTCAGGCTTTTTTTATGTTCACATTTTTTATGAATTAGTTTGGCCCTTTGTTTTTTGTTCCTCACCCTTTTACCATTTATTTCTGTCTGCCTTTCACTTTCCTCTATTTCACTACATAGGTTTCTAGCCCCCTGCCATACTAGTTTAAATGCTCCCGAACTGCTTTATCAAAAATTACCCCGAGAACATCAGTTCCATCTTTGCACAGGTGTAGACCGTCCCTTTTGTATAGGTCACACCTACCACAAAACTGGTTCCAATGCCTCAAAAATTTAAAACTCTCCCTCTTACACCACTGCTCAAGCCACGTATTTAGCCTAACTATCCTGTTCTCTGTACTCTTACTAGCACGTGGCACTGGTAGTAATCCAGAGATTACTACCTTCGAGGTCCTACTTTTTAGCTTGGCTCCTAACTCCCTAAATTCTACTTGTAGGACCTCTTCCCTTTTTTTAGCTACGTCGTTGGTACCAACATGTATCACGACAACTGGCTGTTCCCCCTCCCCCTCCAGAATGTTCTGCACCCGCGCCGAGACATCCTTGACCCTTGCACCAGGGAGGCAACATACCATCCTGGAGTCTCGGTCGCGACCACAGAAACCCCTATCTATTCCCCTTACAATCGAATCCCCTATTACTATAGCCCTGCCACTCTTTTTCCCTCCCTTCTTTGCAACAGAGCCAGTCATGGTGCCATGAGCCTGGCTGCTGGTGCCTTCCCCCGATGAGTCATCCCCCCCCGACAACAGCACCTAAGGTGGTGAACCTGTTGCTAAGGGAGACAACCCCAGGGGATTTCTGCACTACCTTCCTGCCCTTGCTCTGCCTTTTGGTCACCCATGTACTATCTACGCTGGCCTTAACCTGCGGTGTGACCAACTCACTAAATGTGCTATCCACAACCCTCTCAGAATCGTGGATGCTCCAAAGTGAGTCCATCCGCAGCTCAAGGGCCGTCATGCGGTCCCACATGAGCTGCAGCTGGACACACTTCCCGCACACATGGTTGTCAGGGACACAGGAAGCGTCCCTGATTTCCCACATGTTACAGGAGGAGCATGACACAGGTCCGAGCTCTACTGCCATGACTTAACCCTTATATTACTTTTTAATTTTCTAGTTTTAGTTTATTTATTGACTTTTGTTTTCCCGAAGCTTACTTAGACCAATGTATACTGTACTCCTCTTATTCCTTTTTAAACTAACCAAATCCCACTAGTTTTAGTTTTACTTTCTAGGAAGGTTTGAGGAAAGTACTTACCAGTTAGCCTTACCTCCCTGGTCTTTCGCTGACTTCCCGGTCTTGTGTCCCCTTGGTCCTACGCCGACTTCCCGCTCCTCCCGGTAACCGTCCTGCCCTGCTGAAAAGAAACTGAGACCAAAAAATTTGTGACCTCTGTTTTTAGACTGCTAAAAGACTAGTAGGTTAGAGGAGGAGGGCGGGTGGGGGTTCGGGTTTAAGCCACCACCCTCCTTAAATGCCGTTCACCTGGGTGCTTCCCACCTGGTCCGCTTCCGGTCTCGTCGCTCCCGACAACAACCTGTGAAGAAAAGCCCGCGAAAGTGAGTTCAAATACTCACAGCACCTCACAGCACCTCCGGTCTCGTCGCTCCCGACAACAGCCTGTGAAGAAAAGCCCGCGAAAGTGAGTTCAAATACTCACAGCACCTCACAGCACCTCCGGTCTCGTCGCTCCCGACAACAGCCTGTGAAGAAAAGCCCGCGAAAGTGAGTTCAAATACTCACAGCACCTCACAGCACCTCCGGTCTCGTCGCTCCCGACAACAGCCTGTGAAGAAAAGCCCGCGAAAGTGAGTTCAAATACTCACAGCACCTCCGGTCTCGTCGCTTCCGACAACAGCCTGTGAAGAAAAGCCCGCGAAAGTGAGTTCAAATACTCACAGCACCTCACAGCACCTCCGGTCTCGTCGCTCCCGACAACAGCCTGTGAAGAAAAGCCCGCGAAAGTGAGTTCAAATACTCACAGCACCTCACAGCACCTCCGGTCTCGTCGCTCCCGACAACAGCCTGTGAAGAAAAGCCCGCGAAAGTGAGTTCAAATACTCACAGCACCTCACAGCACCTCCGGTCTCGTCGCTCCCGACAACAGCCTGTGAAGAAAAGCCCGCGAAAGTGAGTTCAAATACTCACAGCACCTCCGGTCTCGTCGCTTCCGACAACAGCCTGTGAAGAAAAGCCCGCGAAAGTGAGTTCAAATACTCACAGCACCTCACAGCACCTCCGGTCTCGTCGCTCCCGACAACAGCCTGTGAAGAAAAGCCCGCGAAAGTGAGTTCAAATACTCACAGCACCTCCGGTCTCGTCGCTCCCGACAACAGCCTGTGGGCACTGTGTCACTACACTCCTGTACCCAGTGTTACAGTGTGCACTGTGTCACTACACTCTGTACCCAGTGCTAGTGGGCACAGTGCCGCTACACTCCTGTACCTTGTGCTACAGTGGGCACTGTGTCACTACACTCCTGTACCCAGTGCTACAGTGGGCACTGTGTCACTACACTGCTGTACCCAGTGCTACAGTGGGCACTGTGTCACTACACTGCTGTACCCAGTGCTACAGTGGACACAGTGTCGCTACACTCCTGTACCCAGTGCTACAGTGGGCACTGTGTCACTACACACCTGTACCCAATGCCTCAGTGGGCACTGTGTCACTACACTCCTGTACCCAGTGCTAAAGTGGGCACTGTGTCACTACACTCTGTACCCAGTGCTACAGTGGGCTCTGTGTCACTACATTCCTGCACCCAGTGCTACAGTGTCACTTCACTCTGTACCCAGTGCTACAGTGGGCACTGTGTCGCTACACTCGTGTACCCAGTGCTACAGTGGGCACTATGTCACTACACTCGTGTACCCAGTGCTACAGTGGGCACTGTGTCACTACACTCTGTACCAGTGCTACAGTGGGCACTATGTCACTACACTCGTGTACCCAGTGCTACAGTGGGCACTGTGTCGCTACACTCTGTACCAGTGCTACAGTGGGCACTGTGTCGCTACACAGGGCAACACGGTGACATAGTGGTTAGCATTGGTGCCTCACAGCACCAGGGACCCGGGTTCGAATCTGGCCTCGGGTGACTGTCTGTGTGGAGTTTGCACATTCTCCCCGTGTCTGCGTGGGTTTCCTCCGGGTGCTCCGGTTTCCTCCCACAGTCCAAAAAATGTGCGGGTTAGGTTGATTTGGCTATGATAAATTGACCCTTAGTGTTAGGGGGGGATTAAATATGTGGGGTTACAGGGATAGGATGGGATATGTTAGGGGGAATTAAATACGTGGGGTTACGGGGATAGGGTGGGATATGTGTCGGTGCAGGCTCGATGGGGATTCTGTGTGGGAAAGCAGGGACAGGGTACTGGATTTGGATGATCAGCCATGATCGTATTGAATGGTGGAGCAGGCTCGACGGGCCGAATGGCCTACTCCTGCTCCTAGTTTCTATGTTTCTACACCTGTACCCAGTACTAGTGGGCACTGTGTCGCTACACACCTGTACCCAGTGCTACAGTGGGCACTGTGTCACTACACTCTGTACTCAGTCCTACAGTGGGCACTGTGTCACTACACTCCTGCACCCAGTGCTACAGTGGGCACTGTGTCACTACACACCTGTACCCAGTGCTACAGTGGGCACTGTATCACTACACTCCTGCACCCAGTGCTACAGTGGGCACTGTGTCACTACACACCTGTACCCAGTGCTACAGTGGGCACTGTGTCACTACACTCCTGTACCCAGTGCTACAGTGGGCACTGTATCACTACACTCCTGTACCCAGTGTTAGTGGGCTCTGTGTCACTACACTCCTGTACCCAGTGCTACAGTGGGCACTGTATCACTACACTCCTGTACCCAGTGTTAGTGGGCTCTGTGTCACTACACTCCTGTACCCAGTGCTACAGTGGGCACTGTGTTGCTACACTCCTGTACCCAGTATTACAGTGGGCACTGTGTTGCTACACTCGTGTACCCAGTATTACAGTGGGCACTGTGTCGCTACACTCCTGTACCCAGTGCTACAGTGGGCACTGTGTCGCTACACTCCTGTACCCAGTGCTACAGTGGGCACTGTGTCGCTACACTCCTGTACCCAGTGTTACAGTGGGCACTGTGTCGCAGCACTCCTGTACCTTGTACTACAGTGGGCACTGTGTCGCTACACTCCTGTACCCAGTGTTACAGTGGGCTCTGTGTCACTGCACTCCTGCAACCAGTGCTACAGTGGGCACTGTGTCACTACACTCCTGTACCCAGTGCTACAGTGGGCACTGTGTCGCTACACTCCTGTACCCAGTGTTACAGTGGGCACTGTGTCGCAGCACTCCTGTACCTTGTACTACAGTGGGCACTGTGTCATTACACTCTGTACCCAGTGCTACAGTGGGCTCTGTGTCACTACATTCCTGCACCCAGTGCTATAGTGGGCACTGTATCACTACACTCTGTACCCAGTGCTAGTGGGCACAGTGTTGCAGCACTCCTGTACCTTGTACTACAGTGGGCACTGTGTCATTACACTCTGTACCCAGTGCTGCAGTGGGCTCTGTGTCACTACATTCCTGCACCCAGTGCTATAGTGGGCACTGTGTCACTACACTCTGTACCCAGTGCTACAGTGGGCACTGTGTCACTACACTCTGTACCCAGTGCTACAGTGGGCACTGTGTCACTACACTCCTGTACCCAGTGCTACAGTGGGCACTGTGTCACTACACTCTGTACCCAGTGCTACAGTGGGCACTGTGTCACTACACTCCTGTACCCAGTGCTGAGTGGGCACTGTGTCACTACACTCTGTACCCAGTGCTACAGTGGGCACTGTGTCACTGCACTCCTGTACCCTGTGCTGAGTGGGCACTGTGTCACTACACTCTGTACCCAGTGCTGAGTGGGCACTGTGTCGCTACACTCCTGTACCCAGTGATACTGTGTCACTTCACTCAGTATCCAGTGCTACAGTGGGCACTGTGTCGCTACACTCTGTACCCAGTGATACTGTGTCACTTCACTCAGTATCCAGTGCTACAGTGGGCACTGTGTCGCTACACTCTGTACCCAGTGCTACAGTGGGCACTGTGTCACTACACTCCTGTACCCAGTGCTACAGTGGGCACTGTGTCACTACACTCTGTACCCAGTGCTACAGTGGGCACTGTGTCACTACACTCCTGTACCCAGTGCTACAGTGGGCACTGTGTCACTACACTCTGTACCCAGTGCTACAGTGGGCACTGTGTCACTACATTGCTGTACCCAGTGTTACAGTGTGCACTGTGTCACTACACTCCTGTACCCAGTGTTATAGTGGGCACTGTGTCACTACACTCCTGTACCCAGTGCTACAGTGGGCACTGTGTCACTACACTCTGTACCCAGTGCTACAGTGGGCACTGTGTCACTACACTCTGTACCGAGTGCTACAGTGGGCACCTTGTAACTACACTCTGTACCCAGTGCTACAATGGGCACTGTGTTGCTACACTCCTGTACCCAGTATTACAGTGGGCACTGTGTTGCTACACTCGTGTACCCAGTATTACAGTGGGCACTGTGTCGCTACACTCCTGTACCCAGTGCTACAGTAGGCACTGTGTCGCTACACTCCTGTACCCAGTGTTACAGTGGGCTCTGTGTCACTGCACTCCTGCAACCAGTGCTACAGTGGGCACTGTGTCACTACACTCCTGCACCCAGTGCTACAGTGGGCTCTGTGTCACTACACTCTGTACCCAGTGTTACAGTGGGCTCTGTGCCACTACACTCTGTACCCAGTGTTACAGTGGGCACTGTGTCGCTACACTCCTGTACCCAGTGATACTGTGTCACTTCACTCAGTATCCAGTGCTACAGTGGGCACTGTGTCACTACACTCCTATACCCAGTGCTGAGTGGGCACTGTGTCACTACACTCTGTACCCAGTGCTACAGTGGGCACTGTGTCACTACACTCCTGTACCTTGTGCTACAGTGGGCACTGTGTCACTACACTCCTGTACCCAGTGATACTGTGTCACTTCACTCTGTACCCAGTGCTACAGTGGGCACTGTGTAACTACACTCTGTACCCAGTGCTACAATGGGCACTGTGTTGCTACACTCCAGTACCCAGTATTACAGTGGGCACTGTGTTGCTACACTCCAGTACCCAGTATTACAGTGGGCGCTGTGTCGCTACACTCCTGTACCCAGCGTTACAGTGGGCACTGTGTCACTGCACTCCTGCACCCAGTGCTACAGTGGGCACTGTGTCATTACACTCTGTACCGAGTGTTACAGTGGGCTCTGTGTCACTGCACTCCTGCACCCAGTGCTACAGTGGGCTCTGTGTCACTGCACTCCTGCACCTAGTGCTGCAGTGTGCACTGTGTTGCTACCCTCCTGTATCCAGTGCTGCAGTGGGCACTGTGTCATTACACTCTGTACCCAGTGTTACAGTGGGCTCTGTGTCACTACAGTCTGTACCCAGTGCTGCAGTGTGTACTGTGTTGCTACCCTCCTGTATCCAGTGCTGCAGTGGGCACTGTGTCACTACACTCTGTACCCTGTGCTACAGTGGGCTCTGTGTCACTACACTCTGTACCCAGTGTTACAGTGGGCACTGTGTCACTACACTCTGTACCCAGTGTTACAGTGGGCACTGTGTCGCTACACTCCTGTACCCAGTGATACTGTGTCACTACACTCCTGTACCCAGTGATACTGTGTCACTTCACTCTGTACGCAGTGCTACAGTGGGCACTGTGTAACTACACTCTGTACCCAGTGCTACAATGGGCACTGTGTCGCCACACTCCTGTACCCAGTGCTACAGTGGGCACTTTGTCACTACACTCTGTACCCAGTGCTACAGTGGGCACTTTGTCACTACACTCTGTACCCAGTGCTACATTGTGGGCACTGTGTCGCTATGCTCCTGTACCCAGTGCTACAGTGGCCACTGTGTCACTACACTCTGTACCCAGTGCTACAGTGGGCACTGTGTCACTACACTCCTGTACCTTGTGCGACAGTGGGCACTTTGTCACTACACTCTGTACCCAGTGCTACAGTGGGCACTGTGTCACTGCACACCTGTACCCAGTGCTACAGTGGGCGCTGTGTCGCTACAGTCTGTACCCAGTGCTACAGTGGGCACTGTGTCGCCACACTCTGTACCCAGTGATAGTGGGCACAGTGTCGCTACACTCCTGTACCCAGTGCTACAGTGGGCACTGTGTCACTACACTCCTGTACCCTGTGCTACAGTGGGCACTGTGTCACTACACTCCTGTACCCTGTGCTACAGTGGGCACTGTGTCACTACACTCCTGTACCCAGTGCTACAGTGGGCACTGTGTCACTTCACTCAGTATCCAGTGCTATAGTGGGCACTGTGTCACTTCACTCAGTATCCAGTGCTACAGTGGGCACTGTGTCGCTACACTCTGTACCCAGTGCTACAGTGGGCACTGTGTCACTACACTCCTGTACCCAGTGCTGAGTGGGCTCTGTGTCACTACACTCTGTACCCAGTGCTACAGTGGGCACTGTGTCACTACATTGCTGTACCCAGTGTTATAGTGGGCACTGTGTCACTACACTCCTGTACCCAGTGTTATAGTGGGCACTGTGTCACTACACTCCTGTACCCAGTGTTATAGTGGGCACTGTGTCACTACACTCCTGTACCCAGTGTTACAGTGGGCACTGTGTCGCTACACTCTGTACCCAGTGCTACAGTGTGCACTGTGTCACTACACTCCTGTACCCAGTGTTATAGTGGGCACTGTGTCACTACACTCTGTACCGAGTGCTACAGTGGGCACCTTGTAACTACACTCTGTACCCAGTGCTACAATGGGCACTGTGTTGCTACACTCCTGTACCCAGTATTACAGTGGGCACTGTGTTGCTACACTCGTGTACCCAGTATTACAGTGGGCACTGTGTCGCTACACTCCTGTACCCAGTGCTACAGTGGGCACTGTGTCGCTACACTCCTGTACCCAGTGTTACAGTGGGCACTGTGTCACTGCACTCCTGCAACCAGTGCTACAGTGGGCACTGTGTCACTACACTCTGTACCGAGTGTTACAGTGGGCTTTGTGTCACTGCACTCCTGCACCCAGTGCTACAGTGTGCACTGTGTTGCTACCCTCCTGTATCCAGTGCTGCAGTGGGCACTGTCACTACACTCTGTACCCTGTGCTACAGTGGGCACTGTGTCACTACACTCCTGTACCCTGTGCTACAGTGGGCACTGTGTCACTACACTCCTGTACCCTGTGCTACAGTGGGCACTGTGTCACTACACTCCTGTACCCTGTGCTACAGTGGGCACTGTGTCACTACACTCCTGTACCCAGTGCTACAGTGGGCACTGTGTCACTTCACTCAGTATCCAGTGCTATAGTGGGCACTGTGTCACTTCACTCAGTATCCAGTGCTACAGTGGGCACTGTGTCACTACACTCCTATACCCAGTGCTGAGTGGGCTCTGTGTCACTACACTCTGTACCCAGTGCTACAGTGGGCACTGTGTCACTACATTGCTGTACCCAGTGTTATAGTGGGCACTGTGTCACTACACTCCTGTACCCAGTGTTATAGTGGGCACTGTGTCACTACACTCCTGTACCCAGTGTTACAGTGGGCACTGTGTCGCTACACTCTGTACCCAGTGCTACAGTGTGCACTGTGTCACTACACTCCTGTACCCAGTGTTATAGTGGGCACTGTGTCACTACACTCTGTACCGAGTGCTACAGTGGGCACCTTGTAACTACACTCTGTACCCAGTGCTACAATGGGCACTGTGTTGCTACACTCCTGTACCCAGTATTACAGTGGGCACTGTGTTGCTACACTCGTGTACCCAGTATTACAGTGGGCACTGTGTCGCTACACTCCTGTACCCAGTGCTACAGTGGGCACTGTGTCGCTACACTCCTGTACCCAGTGTTACAGTGGGCACTGTGTCACTGCACTCCTGCAACCAGTGCTACAGTGGGCACTGTGTCACTACACTCTGTACCGAGTGTTACAGTGGGCTTTGTGTCACTGCACTCCTGCACCCAGTGCTACAGTGTGCACTGTGTCGCTACACTCTGTACCCTGTGCTACAGTGGGCACTGTGTCACTACACTCTGCACCCAGTGTTACAGTGGGCTCTGTGTCACTACACTCTGTACCCAGTGTTACAGTGGGCTCTGTGCCACTACACTCTGTACCCAGTGTTACAGTGGGCTCTGTGCCACTACACTCTGTACCCAGTGTTACAGTGGGCACTGTGTCGCTACACTCCTGTACCCAGTGATACTGTGTCACTTCACTCAGTATCCAGTGCTACAGTGGGCACTGTGTCACTACACTCCTATACCCAGTGCTGAGTGGGTACTGTGTCACTACACTCTGTACCCAGTGCTACAGTGGGCACTGTGTCACTACACTCTGTACCCAGTGCTACAGTGGGCACTGTGTCACTACACTCCTGTACCTTGTGCTACAGTGGGCACTGTGTCACTACACTCCTGTACCCAGTGATACTGTGTCACTTCACTCTGTACCCAGTGCTACAGTGGGCACTGTGTAACTACACTCTGTACCCAGTGCTACAATGGGCACTGTGTTGCTACACTCCAGTACCCAGTATTACAGTGGGCGCTGTGTCGCTACACTCCTGTACCCAGCGTTACAGTGGGCACTGTGTCATTACACTCTGTACCAAGTGTTACAGTGGGCTCTGTGTCACTGCACTCCTGCACCCAGTGCTACAGTGGGCTCTGTGTCACTGCACTCCTGCACCTAGTGCTGCAGTGTGCACTGTGTTGCTACCCTCCTGTATCCAGTGCTGCAGTGGGCACTGTGTCATTACACTCTGTACCCAGTGTTACAGTGGGCTCTGTGTCACTACAGTCTGTACCCAGTGCTGCAGTGTGTACTGTGTTGCTACCCTCCTGTATCCAGTGCTGCAGTGGGCACTGTGTCACTACACTCTGTACCCTGTGCTACAGTGGGCTCTGTGTCACTACACTCTGTACCCAGTGTTACAGTGGGCACTGTGTCACTACACTCTGTACCCAGTGTTACAGTGGGCACTGTGTCGCTACACTCCTGTACCCAGTGATACTGTGTCACTACACTCCTGTACCCAGTGATACTGTGTCACTTCACTCTGTACGCAGTGCTACAGTGGGCACTGTGTAACTACACTCTGTACCCAGTGCTACAATGGGCACTGTGTCGCCACACTCCTGTACCCAGTGCTACAGTGGGCACTTTGTCACTACACTCTGTACCCAGTGCTACAGTGGGCACTGTGTCACTACACTCTGTACCCAGTGCTACATTGTGGGCACTGTGTCGCTATGCTCCTGTACCCAGTGCTACAGTGGGCACTGTGTCACTACACTCCTGTACCTTGTGCTACAGTGGCCACTGTGTCACTACACTCTTGTACCCATTGCTACAGTGGCCACTGTGTCACTACACTCTGTACCCAGTGCTACAGTGGCCACTGTGTCACTACACTCTTGTACCCATTGCTACAGTGGGCACTGTGTCACTACACTCTGTACCCAGTGCTACAGTGGGCGCTGTGTCGCTACAGTCTGTACCCAGTGCTACAGTGGGCACTGTGTCGCCACACTCTGTACCCAGTGATAGTGGGCACTGTGTCACTACACTCTGTACTCAGTCCTACAGTGGGCACTGTGTCACTACACTCCTGTACCCTGTGCTACAGTGGGCACTGTGTCACTACACTCTGCACCCAGTGATAATGTGTCACTACACTCTGCACCCAGTGATAATGTGTCACTTCACTCAGTATCCAGTGCTACAGTGGGCACTGTGTCGCTACACTCTGTACCCAGTGCTACAGTGGGCACTGTGTCGCTACACTCTGTACCCAGTGCTACAGTGGGCACTGTCACTACACTCCTATACCCAGTGCTGAGTGGGTACTGTGTCACTACACTCTGTACCCAGTGTTACAGTGGGCACTGTGTCACTACACTCTGTACCCAGTGTTACAGTGGGCACTGTGTCACTACACTCCTGTACCCAGTGATACTGTGTCACTTCACTCTGTACCCAGTGCTACAGTGGGCACTGTGTAACTACACCCTGTACCCAGTGCTACAGTGGGCACTGTGTCGCTACACTCCTGTACCCAGTGCTACAATGGGCACTGTGTCACTACACTCTGTACCCAGTGTTACAGTGGGCACTTTGTCACTGCACTCCTGTACCCAGTGCTACAATGGGCACTGTGTCACTACACTCTGTACCGAGTGTTACAGTGGGCTCTGTGTCACTGCACTCCTGCACCCAGTGTTAAAGTGGGCTCTGTGTCACTACACTCTGTACCCAGTGTTAAAGTGGGCTCTGTGTCACTACACTCCTGTACCCAGTGATACTGTGTCACTACACTCCGGTACCCAGTGATACTGTGTCACTTCACTCTGTACGCAGTGCTACAGTGGGCACTGTGTAACTGCACTCTGTACCCAGTGCTACAATGGGCACTGTGTCGCTACACTCCTGTACCCAGTATTACAGTGGGCACTGTGTCGCCACACTCCTGTACCCAGTGCTACAGTGGGCACTGTGTCACTACACTCTGTACCCAGTGCTACAGTGGGCGCTGTGTCGCTACAGTCTGTACCCAGTGCTACAGTGTGCACTGTGTCACTACACTCTGTACCAGTGCGACAGTGGGCGCTGTGTCGCTACAGTCTGTGCCCAGTGCTACAGTGTGCACTGTGTCACTACACTCTGTACCAGTGCTACAGTGGGCACTGTGTCGCCACACTCTGTACCCAGTGCTAGTGGGCACAGTGTCGCTACACACCTGTACCCAGTGCTACAGTGGGCTCTGTGTCACTACACTCTGTACCCAGTGTTACAGTGGGCTCTGTGTCACTGCACTCCTGCACCCAGTGCTACAGTCAGCATTGTGTCACTACACTCCTGTACCCTGTGCTACAGTGGGCTCTGTGTCACTACCCTCTGTACCCAGTATTACAGTGGGCACTGTGTCGCCACACTCCTGTACCCAGTGCTACAGTGGGCTCTGTGTCACTACACTCTGTACCCAGTGCTACAGTGGGCGCTGTGTCGCTACAGTCTGTACCCAGTGCTACAGTGTGCACTGTGTCACTACACTCTGTACCAGTGCTACAGTGGGCACTGTGTCGCTACACTCTGTACCAGTGCTACAGTGGGCACTATGTCGCTACACTCTGTACTCAGTGTTACAGTGGGCTGTGTGTCACTACACTCCTGCACCCAGTGCTACAGTGGGCTCTGTGTCACTACACTCTGCACCCTGTGCTACAGTGGGCACTGTGTCACTACACTCTGTACCGAGTGTTACAGTGGGCTCTGTGTCACTGCACTCCTGCACCCAGTGCTACAGTGGGCTCTGTGTCACTGCACTCCTGCACCTAGTGCTGCAGTGTGCACTGTGTTGCTACCCTCCTGTATCCAGTGCTGCAGTGGGCACTGTGTCACTACACTCTGTACCCTGTGCTACAGTGGGCACTGTGTCACTACACTCTGTACCCTGTGCTACAGTGGGCACTGTGTCACTACACTCCTGTACCCAGTGTTACAGTGGGCACTGTGTCACTACACTCTGTACCCAGTTTTACAGTGGGCACTGTGTCGCTACACTCCTGTACCCAGTGGGCACTGTGTCACTACACTCTGTACCCAGTGCTAGTGGGCACAGTGTCGCTACACACCTGTACCCAGTGCTACAGTGGGCACTGTGTCACTACACTCTGTACCCAGTGCTACAGTGGGCTCTGTGTCACTACACTCTGCACCCTGTGCTACAGTGGGCACTGTGTCACTACACTCTGTACCCAGTGATACTGTGTCACTACACTCTGTACCCAGTGCTACAGTGGGCACTGTGTCACTACACTCTGTAACCAGTGCTACAGTGGGCACTGTGTCACTACACTCCTGTACCCAGTATTACAGTGGGCACTATGTCGCCACACTCCTGTACCCAGTGCTACAGTGGGCTCTGTGTCACTACACTCCTGTACCCAGTGCTACAGTGGGCTCTGTGTCACTACACTCCTGTACCCAGTGCTACAGTGGGCACTGTGTCGCTACACTCTGTACCCAGTGCTAGTGGGCACTGTGTCACTACACTCTGTGCCCATAATCTTCCCGTTCAGCTCGCCGAGGATGGGAGGGACCTGTAACAGTTTCCTGGTCGGGAGTCCAGTGTTCTGGTCTGTTGAATTCTCTTGATTCTAAATGAAGTAGTCTCTTTGTTCGTGTGTCCTGAGGGATGTGTCCGTGAGCAAGCAGCAGGATGTGAGGATCGTAGCTCTGTCTGTAACCAGTGATTGAGTTGTTCAGAGTTGTTTAGAGGCTGGAATGTTAATGAGGGGCAGCGGGAGCGATGGTTTACGCGACAGTCTGTCACCACTCTGCATGTGAGGTTGCATCTCACCTCGACACACCAGTAGCATTCTGATTCCCCTCCCTCCTGAAGCCACTGGCTTTTGGGGTACACACACCACGGGCACTGCTCCCTCCTCAGTATTCCAGCCCTGCCCATTCTTGTATGAACCTATACAGTGAATGGTAGCGGCTATTTCACCATGTATGGCAGCACTGTGTGTACCCCACACCTCCCGACACACACAAGCGCTTTAAAACAGGGGGAGGGGGAGAGAGGGGGTTTGATACAGGGCTATGGGGTGAGAGCGGAGCAGTGGGATTAGTTTGGGATTGTAACAGGGCTATAGGGAGAGAGTGGAGCAGTGGGATTAGTTTGGGATTGATACAGGGCTATGGGGAGAGAGCGGGGCAGTGGGATTAGTTTGGGATTGTAACAGGGCTATAGGGAGAGAGCGGAGCAGTGGGATTAGTTTGGGATTGATACAGGGCTATAGGGAGAGAGCGGGGCAGTGGGATTAGTTTGGGATTGATACAGGGCTATAGGGAGAGAGCGGGGCAGTGGGATTAGTTTGAGATTGATACGGGGTATGCAGAGAGCGGGGCAGTGGGATTAGTTTGGGATTGATAGCGAGGGACCGCAAGGACGTCCGCATCACCCGCGCCATGATAGGAGCTGATGACTGCTGGACAGACCACTGCCTAATCCGCTGTTGTCTCCATCAATGTAGCCCCAAAACCGCGGTGGCAACAGAAACAATGCCGCAGGAAAATCAACGCTGGAGCACTCAAAGACCCCGCTAAGAAAGCCCTATTCAGCCTGCGCCTCACAACCAACCTGACGACTCCCAGTGATTCAGAGACACAGAGTGTCCACAGCGCCTGGTCTGCACTCAAGGCCTCCATAATCAGCACCTGTGAAGAGACGTTCGGTTACTCGACCAGGAAACACCAAGACTGGTTCGACGAGAATGACCAGGAGATCCAGGAGCTAATAAGCCGCAAGCGCAAGGCATTCCTGATCTGGAAACAGCAACACAACTCGAGAGCAAGAAAGCAGCTCTACAGACGCCTGAAGGCCGAGGTCCAACAAAAAACTCACGACCTAAAGAACAGATGGTGGGTGGAGAAAGCGCAGGAGATCCAGCAGCTAGCCGACAACCACAACGTGCGTGGATTCTTTAGCGCAGTCAAGACCGCCTACGGCCCAAGCACCCAAGGCCCTACCCCACTGCGGGCCAAGAACGGAGAGGTACTCATCAAGGACAGAGAGGCAGTCAGTGCCCACTGGAAGGAGCACTTCGAAGATCTCCTTAACCGCGACTCTGTCTTCGACGCGAGTGTCCTCAACTCCATCCCGCAGCATGCTACCCGCCACCATCTCAGCACAACCCCAGCCCGGCATGAGGTTGAAAAGGCCATCCGACAACTGAAGAACAACAAGGCCTCAGGAGCAGATGGAATCCCCGCCGAGGCACTAAAGCATGGCGGAGAAGCACTACTGGCGCGAATTCATGAACTCATTTCTCTTATCTGGAAGGAGGAGAGCATGCCAGGGGATCTCAGAGATGCCGTAATTGTGACCATCTTCAAGAAAGGTGACAAGTCGAATTGCGGTAATTACAGAGGAGTTTCCCTGCTGTCTGCCACAGGGAAAGTCATCGCAAGAATCCTCCTCAATCGCCTTCTCCCAGTGGCCGAAGAGCTCCTCCCAGAGTCGCAATGCGGATTCCGCCCACTAAGGGGCACAATGGACATGATCTTCACCGCACGTCAATTACAAGAGAAATGCAGGGAACAGCACCAACCGCTGTACATGGCCTTCTTTGATCTCACAAAGGCCTTCGACACTGTCAACCGTGAGGGATTATGGAGTGTCCTCCTCAAATTCGGCTGCCCTCAAAAGTTTGTCACCATCCTCCGCCTGATTCACGACGGCATGCAAGCCGTGATCCTGACCAACGGATCGACCACAGACCCAATTCACGTACGAACCGGGGTCAAGCAAGGCTGTGTCATCGCACCAACGCTCTTCTCGATCTTCCTTGCTGCAATGCTCCATCTCACCCTCAGTAAGCTCCCCGCTGGAGTGGAGCTAATTTACAGAACAAACGGGAAACTGTTCAACCTCCGTCGCCTCCAGTCCAGATCCAAGGTCGTCCCATCCTCTGTCGTCGAATTACAACATGCAGACGACGCTTGCGTCTGCGCTCACTCAGAGGTCGAACTCCAAACCATCGTCAACACCTTCACCGAAGCGTACGAGAGCATGGGCCTTACACTAGACATCCGTAAGACAAAGGTCCTCTACCAACCTGCCCCCGCCACACAGTACTGCCCCCCGATTATCAAAATCCACGACAAGGCCTTGGACAACGTGGACCACTTTCCATACCTCGGCAGCCTACTGTCAACAAGGGTAGATGTCGACAACGAAGTCCAACACCGCCTTCAGTGTGCTAGTGCAGCCTTCGGTCTCCTGAGGAAGAGAGTGTTTGAAGACCAGGACCTCAAACCCGGCACTAAGCTCATGGTCTACAGAGCAGCAGTGATACCCGCCCTCCTGTATGCCTCAGAGACATGGACCATGCACAGCAGGCACCTCAAAGCACTGGAGAGGTACCACCAACGCTGCATCCGCAAGATCCTGCAAATCCATTGGCAGGAGAGGCGCACCAACGTCAGTGTTCTTGCTCAGGCCAACATCCCCAACATCGAAGCTTTGACCACGCTCGATCAGCTCCGATGAACGGGTCACATTGTCCGCATGCCCGATACAAGACTCCCAAAACAAGTGCTCTACTCGGAGCTCTGGCACGGCAAGAGAGCCCCAGGTGGGCAGAGGAAACGCTTCAAGGACACCCTCAAAGCCTTCTTGAAAAAGTGCAACATCCCCAACGCCACCTGAGAATCACTGGCCCAAGACCGCACAAAGTGGAGGAGAAGCATCCGGGAAGGTGTCAAACACCTTGAGTCTCTTCGCCGGGAGCAAGCGGAAGCCAAGCGCAGGCAGCGCAACCCAAGCACCCCACCCACCCGCCCCTTCAACCACCGTCTGCCCCACCTGTGACAGAGATTGTAGGTCCCGCATTGGACTCATCAGTCACCTGCGAACTCATTTTTAATGTGGAAGCAAGTCATCCTCCGTTCCGAGGGACTGCCTAAGAAGAAGAAGGAGAAGAGAAGATACAGGGCTATGGGGAGAGAGTGGGGCAGTGGGATTAGTTTGGGATTGATACAGGGCTATGTGGAGAGAGCAGGGCAATGGGATTAGTTTGGGATTGATACAGGGCTATGGGGAGAGAGCTGGGCAGTGGGATTAGTTTGGGATTGATACAGGGCTATGGGGAGAGAGTGGGGCAGTGGGATTAGTTTGGGATTGATACAGGGCTATGGGGAGAGAGTGGGGCAGTGGGATTAGTTTGGGATTGATACAGGGCTATGGGGAGAGAGTGGGGCAGTGGGATTAGTTTGGGATTGATACAGGGCTATGTGGAGAGAGCAGGGCAATGGGATTAGTTTGGGATTGATACAGGGGTATGTGGAGAGCGGGGCAATGGGATTAGTTTGGGATTGTGTAGGGGATGGTGTGGTAGGGTCAGCTTCACCTCTGACTCAGTGAACGGTTCGAATCGCTCCCCCGCCCCTGGTTCTAGACCTTGGACTTATTTGGGGGTCGTGAACAAAGGTGCGGTAGACAACAGGTTTTGATGAAAGAATTTCGATCTTTATTCAAGAAAGTAAAACACAACACAAACACTCTTAACACTCTAAAGGTGAGAAGTCACACAACACCAGGTTATAGTCCAACAGATTTATTTAAAATTACAAGCTTTCGGAGCTATCGCCCCTTCTTCAGGTACAGTTACACTCTAAAAGTGGGGAACACTTCGGTACACGCGAGAGAAATAACATTAGAAGAACACTTCACCCCTCCCAATCCCACTTCATAGCTAGGTTGGACTCTGGAGAACCAGGGATAATGCTCACCAAACGAATCCTTGACAGTTGAGAGTTAGGGTTTAGAGTCTTTTGAGTAAACGGTTTCGTAAGGCCCTTGTTACCGCGAGGTGTCCGATGGTCACTGAGGCGGTCGCTCTGGTCTCTTCTTGCGTGTTGGCCTACTTCTGGAGCTGTTGGCTTTCTTTGTTGAACTGCTTTCTGTTTAAACTGTCTTCTTCCGAGCTGTAGAACTGCCTTCTGCCTGCTTGTTGAACTTGAACTGTTTTACTGGAGAACTCCCTTCTTACTGAACTGTCTTCTTTAACTGCCCAACTTGCTTCTCCTGAACTCTGCAATTCCAGCACTGACTTCTGCTGAAAACAGGCTTCCAAATTGAACTGCAGAACTGCCTTCTGTTGAACTTGAAGTGTTGTTCCTGCTTTTCTTGTTGAACTGCTGGATGGGCCTTCAATTATACTAAATTGAAGTGGCCTTATCAAAACCAAATCAAATCCCGGTCATTGTAAGACCTCGTTAACAGTAACGACTTTACTAGCATGTTAACTGGTTTTGTAAATGTGTGAAGTGGTTACAAAATAGCTCCATCCTGTCGATCTGTTGTTTAATCGGAGTTTGAATTTTTTAGAACATAGAACAGTACAGCACAGTACAGGCCCTTCGGCCCTCGATGTTGTGCCGAGCATTGTCCGAAACCAAGATCAAGCTATCCCACTCCCTATCATTCTGGTGTGCTCCATGTGCTTATCCAATAACCGCTTGAAAGTTCCTAAAGTGTCCGACTCCACTATCACAGCAGGCAGTCCATTCCACACCCCAACCACTCTCTGAGTAAAGAATCTACCTCGGACATCCCTTCTATATCTCCCCCCATGCACCTTATAGTTATGCCCCCTTGTAACAGCTACATCCACCCGAGGAAATAGTCTCTGAACATCCACTCTATCTATCCCCCTCATCATCTTATAAACCTCTATTAAGTCGCCTCTCATCCTCCTCCGCTCTAAAGAGAAAAGCCCTAGCTCCCTCAATCTTTCCTCATAAGACTTCCCCCCCAAACCAGGCAGCATCCTGGTAAATCTCCTTTGCACTCTTTCCAATGCTTCCACGTCCTTCCTATAGTGAGGTGACCAGAACTGCACACAATATTCAAAATGTGGTCTCACCAAGGTCCTGAACAGTTGCAGCATAACCTCACGGTTCTTAAACTCAAACCCCTTGTTAATAAATGCTAACACACTATAGGCCTTCTTTACTGCTCTATCCACTTGAGTGGCAACCTTCAGAGATCTGTGGATATGAACCCCCAGATCCCTCTGTTCCTCCATGTTCCTCAGAACCCTGCCGTTGACCCTGTAATCCTTATTCAAATTTGCCCTACCAAAATGAATCACCTCGCACTTATCAGGGTTAAATTCCATCTGCCATTTTTCGGCCCAGCTCTGCATCCTATCAATGTCTCTTTTCAGCCTACAACAGCCCTCCACCTCATCCACTACTCCACCAATCTTGGTGTCATCAGCAAATTTACTGATCCACCCTTCAGTCCCCTCCTCCAAGTCATTGATAAAAATCACAAACAGCAGAGGACCCAGCACCGACCCCTGTGGCACACCGCTGGTAACTGGTCTCCAGTCCGAAAATTTTCCATCCACCACCACCCTCTGCCTTCTATGAGATAGCCAGTTACTTATCCAATCGGCCAAATTTCCCTCTATCCCACAACTCCTTACTTTCTTCATGAGCCGACCATGGGGAACCTTATCAAACGCCTTACTAAAATCCATGTATAAGACATCAACTGCTCTACCTTCATCTACACACTTAGTTACCTCCTCAAAGAATTCAATCAAATTTGTTAGGCAAGACTTACCCTTCACGAATCCGTGTTGACTATCCCTGATTAAGTTGCCTCTTTCCAAATGGTCATAAATCCTATCCCTCAGGACCTTTTCCATTATCTTACCAACCACCGAAGTTATACTAACCGGCCTATAATTACCAGGGTCATTCCTATTTCCTTTCTTGAAGAGAGGAACAACATTCGCCACTCTCCAGTCCTCTGGCACCATCCCCGTGGACAGTGAGGATCCAAAGATCAAAGCCAAAGGCTCTGCAATTTCCTCCCTTGCCTCCCAAAGAATCCTAGGATATATCCCATCTGGCCCAGGGGACTTATCGACCCTCAGGTTCTTCAAAATTGCTAAAACATCTTCCCTCAAAACATCTACCTCCTCCAGCCTATCCACCTTTATCACACTCTCATCCTCAAAAACATGGCCCCTCTCCTCGGTGAACACTGACGAAAAGTATTCATTCATCACCTCTCCTATCTCTTCTGACTCCATGCACAAGTTCCCACTACTGTCCTTGACCGGCCCTACCCTCACACTGGTCATTCTTTTATTTCTCACATAAGAGTAAAAAGCCTTGGGGTTTTCCTTGATCCGACCCGCCAAGGACTTCTCATGCCCCCTCCTAGCTCTCCTAAGCTCTTTTTTAGCTCATTCCTTGCTACCTTGTACCTCTCAATCGACCCAACTGAACCTTGTTTTCTCATCCTTACATACGCTTCCTTTTTCCTCTTGACTAGACATTCAACCTCTTTTGTGAACCATGGTTCTCTCACTCGGCCGTTTCCTCCCTGCCTGACAGGGACATACCTATCAAGGACACGCAGTAATTGCTCCATGAAAAAGCTCCACTTTTCGTTTGTGCCTTTCCCTGATAGTTTCTGTTCCCATCTTATGCTCCCTAATTCTTGCCTAATCGCATCATAATTACCCCTCCCCCAATTATAAACCCTGCCCTGCCGTATGGCCCTATCCCTCTCCATTGCAATAGTGAAAGTCACCGAATTGTGGTCACTATCTCCAAAGTGCTCTCCCACATACAAATCAAACACTTGGCCCGGTTCATTACCCAGTACCAAATCCAATGTGGCCCCACCTCTTGTCGGCCTATCCACATATTGTGTCAGGAAACCCTCCTGCACACACTGTGCAAAAACTATCCCATCCGAACTGTTTGACCTATAAAGGTTCCAATCAATATTTGGAAAGTTGAAGTCACCCATGACAACTACTCTGTGACCTCCACACCTATTCATAATCTGCTTTGCAATTTCTTCCTCCACATCTCTATTACTATTTGGGGGCCTGTAGAAAACTCCTAACAACGTGACCGCTCCTTTCCTATTTCTAACTTCAGCCCATATTACCTCAGACGGCAGATCCCCCTCGAACTGCCTTTCTGCCGCTGTTAAACTATCCTTGATTAACAATGCTACTCCTCCACCTTTCTTACCACCTTCCCTACTCTTACTGAAACATCTATACCCCGGAACTTCCAACAACCATTCCTGTCCCTGTTCTAACCATGTCTCCGTAATGGCCACCACATCGTAGTCCCAAGTACCAATCCACGCTCCAAGTTCTCCTACCTTATTCCGGATGCTCCTTGCATTGAAGTAGACACACTTCAAGCCATCTTCCTGTCTGCTGGTACATTCCTGCGACCTTGATACCCTCCTCAGTACCTCCCTACACTCACCACTGGCTCCTGGACTACAGCCCTTTTTCCCATCCCTCTGACAAATTAGTTTAAACCCCCCCGAAGAGCCGTAGCAAATTTCCCTCCCAGAATATTGGTGCCCAGGAATTGTCCTCATGTTTTGGGTTTCTTGACTGGGCCTAGGACTTCGATCGAATATTTGCTTTATGCTGTCTTTAATGGGTTCTGTAATCGGTTTGATGGGACCTGTTGTTTTGGGTGGGACTGTCTCCTCATAGGGTCTATTGTCAAAATGTTAATGCTTGCTGGGGCTTGAGTGAGGTCATCCCGATTCCCCAGACAATGCAATTTAACTGCAATACCCAAAACTGCCTTTGCAGAGGTTGAGCCCAACTTCCTTCACAGCCTTTTCTCCCTTCACAGGCCCAGACATGCTTTTAAAGTGCCAAAACTTGGTTTTTGGTCTTACAGTCTCTTATGTTAGGCCCAAATGCATTTTTATCACTCGGAGGTAGTCCCAAAGTCCTTTTTCCTTAGGTTTTGGGGATCTGCAAATTTTGGAAACCTTACAATTGATACAGGGCTATAGGGAGAGAGCGGGCAGTGGGATTAGTTTGGGATTAATACAGGGCTATAGGGAGAGAGTGGGGCAGTGGGATTAGTTTGGGATTGATACAGGGCTATAGGGAGAGAGCGGGCAGTGGGATTAGTTTGGGATTGATACAGGGCTATAGGGAGAGAGTGGGGCAGTGGGATTAGTTTTGGATATTAAAATGGCTGCCGCTAGGCTGGCAGTTCCAGAAGGAGCTCTGGAGCTTTTCACCTCTATCCATGGGAATCTCCAGCCACCCTTTGCCCTTTCTCTCCCAAATCTCCTCGCTTCCACTGTTCAAGTTCCCTGGCTCCATCAGTTGGTGCATTTTAGCCCTAACTACAAGTTAACTGTATTAAACTGCCATTACCCATCCCCCACCCCTGCTCTCTGCTTCTCAATTTTGTTTTCCGATTTCCTGGACTTCTCTGGACATCAAGACTACGCTTCTGCACTGGACAACACTGGATTACACTGTAAGACTCATTTGCTGCTGAAAAATTATCTTCCCCACTGTAGCAGTTTCTCTGCTGAGTTTGGTGACTCGTTTGACTGGTTTTTCTGCTTTGTTGGTCGCTGGCTTGTAGTTTTACATTTTCTGCGCTGCTTCTGATCTACGGTGACCTCCAACTTCGCGTCAACTTCGCCATCATCTTCCTGCACCGCAACCGTTTCTCGTTACCACGGCAATAACCTCCATCCTTCAAAAAGCTTCTGGACTTCTCTCGCCCGCTACACCTGTCTCCGAAATTGGACAACAGTTTGTCGATGCTCCACGCCGACTCCATCCCACCTGTCTCAACTTTTTCCCTCCACGGGACCTCCGACTTTAACTCTGGACTCCCTATTCTCACCAACCTATTCCCTGTTACTACCAGGAAATATGCATCCCTATAATTGCTACATAACCAGGCCTATGTAACTTGAGTTTTTCCCTGTGTCCATTTACGTGTGCATTTTGGCTGCTGCTCCGGACCCGAGCCGTTCACTTCTATTTTCACGTCTTTCTCCCCCTTTTCCTTTTCTCTCTATCCCTCCCTGACTGCTCTCTCCTGTTGTCATGCCGCCTTTCATGTCTTCTCTCTCGGATACACTGCCTTCCCAAATCCCTACCCCAACCCTTCATTACTCTTGACCTTCCTACTCTCCTGCCGCCGTCCCAGGCTTGACTCCCTCTTAGATAAGCCCACAGCTTCCCTCTGTGCCTCTCTTGACATCCTACAAAGGGCCCATCGAGGCACTCGTCGCTGCCTCCTCATGAGTAGCAACCCCAACTGTCCCATCCTACTCTCTCACCGACCTTCCTGCCCAGCTCGCCCGCGGGGGGCTAATCTTGCCAATCTCTTCCCCATCCAACTCACCCCCCCCAGCGCTGACGCTGTGGACACTGGCAGTGGAGCAGCCATCACCGACCCTCTCCGCATCTCCCTGCAGAATGTCCATTCACTTGCGAACAAGGCCCTTGCCATCCATGATCGTAGATAATTGCATCAACATCATGGTCCTGACGGAAACTTGACTGAGGGGTGATGACATCTTACCCTTAAATGAAGCCTCCCCGCCTGGCTATACCTTCCACCACTTGCCCCACTCAGACCGCCATGGTGGCGGTTGGCTCTCATCACCAAATCACACCTTGGTCTATCCCCCAATTCCTCCGGCAGTTTCTCCTCCTTTGACCTGTGTCATGCTCCTCCTGTAACATGTGGGAAATCAGGGACGCTTCCTGTGTCCCTGACAACCATGTGTGCGGGAAGTGTGTCCAGCTGCAGCTCATGTGGGACCGCATGACGGCCCTTGAGCTGCGGATGGACTCACTTTGGAGCATCCACGATTCTGAGAGGGTTGTGGATAGCACATTTAGTGAGTTGGTCACACCGCAGGTTAAGGCCAGCGTAGATAGTACATGGGTGACCAAAAGGCAGAGCAAGGGCAGGAAGGTAGTGCAGAAATCCCCTGGGGTTGTCTCCCTTAGCAACAGGTTCACCGCCTTAGGTGCTGTTGTCGGGGGGGATGACTCATCGGGGGAAGGCACCAGCAGCCAGGCTCATGGCACCATGACTGGCTCTGTTGCAAAGAAGGGAGGGAAAAAGAGTGGCAGGGCTATAGTAATAGGGGATTCGATTGTAAGGGGAATAGATAGGGGTTTCTGTGGTCGCGACCGAGACTCCAGGATGGTATGTTGCCTCCCTGGTGCAAGGGTCAAGGATGTCTCGGCGCGGGTGCAGAACATTCTGGAGGGGGAGGGGGAACAGCCAGTTGTCGTGATACATGTTGGTACCAACGACGTAGCTAAAAAAAGGGAAGAGGTCCTACAAGTAGAATTTAGGGAGTTAGGAGCCAAGCTAAAAAGTAGGACCTCGAAGGTAGTAATCTCTGGATTACTACCAGTGCCACGTGCTAGTAAGAGTACAGAGAACAGGATAGTTAGGCTAAATACGTGGCTTGAGCAGTGGTGTAAGAGGGAGGGTTTTAAATTTTTGAGGCATTGGAACCAGTTTTGTGGTAGGTGTGACCTATACAAAAGGGACGGTCTACACCTGTGCAAAGATGGAACTGATGTTCTCGGGGTAATTTTTGATAAAGCAGTTCGGGAGCATTTAAACTAGTATGGCAGGGGGCTAGAAACCTATGTAGTGAAATAGAGGAAAGTGAAAGGCAGACAGAAATAAATGGTAAAAGGGAGAGGAACAAAAAACAAAGGGCCAAACTAATTCATAAAAAATGTGAGCATAAAAAAAGCCTGAGGGTTTTATACCTTAATGCGAGAAGCATCAGGAACAAGGTAGATGAATTAGCTGTGGAAATAGAGGTTAATAATTATGATCTAATTGGGATTACGGAAACATGGTTGCAGGGTGAGCAGGGCTGGGAGCTTAACATACAGGGGTATTCAGTATTTAGGAAGGATCGACAAAAAAGAAAGGGAGGAGGGGTAGCATTGCTGGTAAAAGAGGGGATAAATGCAATTGAAAGGAAGGATATTAACTCAGTTAATACAGAATCTATATGGGTGGAGCTAAGAAATAGCGAGGGGCGAAAAACATTAATAGGAGTGGTATATAGGCCTCCAAATAGTAAAATAGAGGTTGGGGAGGGCATCACGAGGGAAATTAGAGAAGCGTGCAATAAGAGCACAGCTGTCATCATAGGTGACTTTAACTTACATATAGATTGGACTAGCCTAATCAGTAAAAATAATGAGGAGGAGGAATTCCTTGAGTGTTTAAGGGATGGTTATCTGGATCAATATGTCGAGGAACCAACTCGGGAACAGGCTATATTGGACTGGGTACTGTGCAATGAGAAGGGACTAATTAGTAATCTTGTTGTACGGGGACCCTTGGGTCAGAGCGATCATAACATGATCGATTTCTCACTCGAAATGGAGAGCGAAGAAATTGACTCAGATACTAAGGTCCTGAATTTAAACAAGGGGAATTATGATGCCATTAGACGGGAACTGAGTAGGTCTGATTGGACAACGTTCCTGGGAGGACTGGAGGTAGATAAACAATGGCAAGCATTTAAAGATAGAATGACAAAATTGCAAAAATTGTTTATACCAATCTGGCATAAAAGGAAATCTAAAAAGGTGACTCAACCGTGGATAACAGGGGAAATTAGAGACAGCATAAAATCCAAAGATAGGGCGTATAAAATAGCCAAAAAAAGCGCCAGAGCGGAAGATTGGGAACAGTTTAAGATAGAGCAAAGGAGGACAAAGGGCTTAATCAAGAGGGGCAAAATAGCTTACGAAAGCAAGCTGGCGGAAAATATAAAAACTAACTCCAAAAGCTTTTATAAGTATATCAAGAGGAAAAGACTGGTGAAAACCAAAGTTGGTCCATTGCAGTCAGATACGGGGGAATATATAACGGGAAATAAGGAAATGGCAGACCAACTAAATGCATACTTTGGGTCAGTCTTTACGAAGGAAGACACAAAAAACCTCCCTGGGATATCGGGAAAAATAGGTGACGTAATAAAGACTCACTTCGCACTTGAACATAAAGCAAGGCTTTAATCAACTTGTAACAAAACATGGAGGTCTAGTTAGCAGTCACTAGCTTCCTGTTTCCAGATTGTCTCTGCCCAAGGTGGGCCCATGCCTGAGTATTTATACTCCCTGGACGGCGCCCCAGCTGGCCGCCCAGTAGTACTTCCTGAGTTGTTACTTGCGATTTATGACATTCTTCCTCCCTAAAAGGTTTGGAAGTCCAGTCTTCCTTTAACGGACTAGGCGGACCAGAAATAGCCGCAGACGTTTAGCTCTCTGCTTGTGACTGGAAGGCACGTCTCCCCGGACCGTGTCCTGGTCCCTGGGTCGCTTGGCCCGTACCGGTAAGTCAGTAGAGTCCGCGTCATCTTGATCATCCTGTGGAGGACTGGGAATATCATGACTCCGGGTGCGGGTCCCCACAGGTGCTGAGCTGGCCTCATCCCGGGTCATGGCTGGAGATTGTCCGGCGTCCTGGTTTCGGGTGGCCATCCTACGGGGAGCGTCCAGCTCCCTGAGTTGATCCGGTAGCGTTGCCGGCAGATCCCCCGATGTCCCAGGCGGGGCGTCATTTTCATAGGGGTGCGGAGTGTTGATATCATTGTCGAGGGATCCTTCATCATTCGGGCCCGTGTGACCGGTTGAGCAGGGAGCCAGATCTCGGAGCGAGACGGTGGTCTCCCGGCCATCAGGGTACCGTACGTGCGCATACGTGGGGTTTACCTCCGTTAACTCCACCTCGTCAACGAGAGGGTCGTTTTTGGCAGACCGGACGAACCTCCGGAGTAGTACCGGGCCTGGAGCCAACAACCATGACGGTAGAGACGTCCCATGTGTAGAGCGACGCCGGAATTTGAAGAATCGCTCATGAGGCGTGACATTAGTAGATGTGGAGAGAAGAGACCTGATAGAGTGTAACGCGTCGGGGAGCACCGTTTCCCACTGCTGGTCCGGCAGGTTGCGTGACCTTAGTGCCAGACGGACAGCGTTCCAGATGATGGCATTGTATCGTTCAACCTGTCCGTTACCGATTGGGTGATATGGTGTCGTCCTACTTGAGGCGATTCCCCGTTGGGAGAGATAACTTTTAAGTTCACTCGACATAAAGGAGGGACCCCGATCAGTGTGGATAAAATTGGCCGTCCCGCAAAGGGAAAAGACCTGATCGAGGCATTTAATTACCGTAGAGGTAAGCATATTAGGGCAGGGGAAGGCGAAGGGAAAGCGTGAATACTCGTCCACCATCGTAAGTAGGTAGGTGTTCCTTGTCGACGAAGGCAATGGCCCTTTAAAGTCTATGCTGAGCCTCTGCATAGGCTGCATTGCATGTATGAGTAAGCCATCTGATGGGCGAAAGAATTGTGGTTTCAATTCTGCACAAATCCTACAGGAGGAGCATGTTTTCTTTACGTCCTCGGTTGAAAATGGTAGATTTTTGGAGCGCACAAAGTGCAACATGCGGGTCACACCAGGATGGCATAAGTCCATATGCAAATCCGCCAGAGTCGACGTTGACATTGAGGAGCAAAATGCCCGTGTGAAGGTATCTGGGGCCACGTTCTGTTTGCCGGGTCGGTAACAGATAGTATATCCAAAGGCAGCCAGCTCCATCCTCCAGAGTTGAATTTTATTATTTTTGATTTTCGTGCGCCTCCGGTTATCCAACATGAAGGCCACAGAGCGCTGGTCAGTTATAAGCGTAAAATGACGCCGAGCAAGAAAATGACCCCATTGGCGTACAGCCTCGATGATGGCCGTAGCCTCCTTCTCGACGGGGGGGTAATGGAGCTCGCTACCCTGCAAGGTTCTGGATAGGAATGCCACGGGTCGGCCACCTTGATTCAAGGTAGCGGAGATCGCCACCTCCGATGCATCGCATTCGACCACAAAAGGAAGATTTTCGTCAATGGAGCGAAGCGTGGCTTTCTCCAGCTGTCGTTTGAGGAGGTTGAAGGCAGAATTAGCCGTAGCTTCCAATGGAAAAGACTTCGCATGGAGCAGGGGCTGTATTTTATCGGAGAAGTGTGGTATCCATTTTGCGTAATAAGCAAACATGCCAAGTGCCCGACGAAGAGAGCCGAGGTTCGTCGGGGGAGGGAGCTCCTGAAGTGGACGAAGGCGCTCTGGGTCCGGTTTAATAACACCGTTGCCCACCCAGTAGCCAAGAATGTTCACCGATGGCACCGACTTCACCGATTTGGATTCGTTTAACGTTAAGTGGCGACGGCGGAGTACGTCAAAAAATCTCTGAAGATTGGCGTCATGCTCCTTTTGATCATGGCCGGCAATAGTGATATTGTCTAAATACGGAAAGGTATCCGTCAAGTTCTCTTGCCGGACTAGGCCATCCATGGCCCGTTGGAAGACGGCCACCCCATTGGTGACCCCGAATGGAAGGCGGCGAAACTGGAAAAGCCGACCATTGGCCTCAAAGGCCGTATACTTCTTGTCGGAGTCTTGCAGTGGCACCTGATGGTACGCGCTTTTTAAATCGAAGGTCGAGAATACCTTGTATTTGGTAAGGTTGTTGACCATGTCATCTATGCGTGGCAGCGGGTAGGCATCCAGATCGGTATATAGATTAATAGTCTGCGAATAATCGATACACAGACGTTTATGTTGTTTTAAGGGATTCCTCATGATGACGACCTGAGCCCGCCAGGGAGATGAACATGGCTCGATAATACCGTTGACTAAAAGGCGAGAGATTTCCGCCTCAATAAACGCTCGATCATCTTGGCTAAAGCGCCGCGATTTGGTGGCTATGGGTTTACAGCGGGGGGGAAGATTGGCAAACAGGGAGGGTTCACCGAGTAAGGCCGCCGAGAGTGCACAAAACGGCACCTTAGAAATGGTAAGCTCCGGCCTTGACCCTCCAAACTCAAAAGTGATCTTCTTGTGCTGCTTCTGGAAGTCCTGTCCCAGAAGCACATCGCTGCATAAGTTTGCGAGTACTCCGAGCCGGGTGGAGAGATACGTGCGGCCGTTGAGGATGAGGTTGACCAGACAGAAGCCAGAAGAATTGGTGGTCAGAGTCGTCAGAGCCATTGCAATCTCCCTGTCCGAGGGATAAATGTGCAGTTTTAACCTGTTGACAGCCCGCTTACTAATGAAGCTGTCAGAGCTGCAGGAGTCGATTAGCGCGCTTAGAGTGTGCCCATTTACTGAAACCTTCGTGGCTGCATGGGACAAACTTTGGGGAAAAACAGCCGTGATGGGAGGAGGGGCAATTTTCCCTTCGGCAACTGTAGCCTTAACAGTAGTTCTTGGGGGAGGAGCAGCTCCATAGATAGCAGCTGTGAAGCTAACAGGAGCTCTCGACCGGTATACTTTAGAGGAGCGGCCTTTCTTGTTAGCAAAGGCCCGTGACTGGCATACCTTGGAGAAGTGTCCTTTCTTGCTGCAATGATTGCAGGTCACATTACGAGCCGGGCAAAATTTTCTGTGATGGCACGCCCCTCCACAAAAGAAACACTTTCTTCCTGATTGCCAGGATGCTGCTAGGGCGGGGTCGTCATCAGCGAAGGCCTCTAGGGTAGGGTCGTCGTCTGTTAGAGTAGAGTCAACATCAGTGGGGGCATCCGCCCGTGCACGTGGTGGGAGATAAGTGTCTGCATTTTTCTTGGCCAAGTCCAAGGAACACGCCTGGTCATAAGCAGCCCGTAAATTGAGGGTTTTATTTTCCAGCAGGCGCTGACGTATAAAAGGGGACGCGATTCCATTGATAAAGGAATCGCGGATTAGTTCCTCTTGATACTGTTCAGCTGAAACTGCTTTAAGGTTACAATCCTTGCTGAGCCTGCGAAGTTTCTGGAGAAATTCATCGAGTGATTCCCCAGGCTGCTGCCGAGTTGTGGCCAGTAGGTGTCGAGCAAAGATTTCATTTGGGGACTTGACATATAGCTGCTGTAAGATTTCGATAGCAGTGTCATAGTCTATACAGTCCTCAATATAATCATACACATGAGGAGACACGTAGTTGATAAGCATTCGTAACTTATTAGGGACATCCGCCCCACATTCTTCAAGAAAGTTGCTAAAGGTACGAAACCAATGCTTCCATACCTTTGCTGCCGCAGGTGCATTCGGGTCCAGGTCGAGACGAGCGGGTCGAAGGAGTTTTTCCATGATGGATCAGTTTCTTGCCCAAGTTCCCTTCTGTGGTTCGAGTTGCAGCTGGTTGTTCCGAATCACCCAAAGCGTGGAGACGATATCAAGTTGATTAAATTGACGTAATAAAGACTCACTACGCACTTGAACATAAAGCAAGGCTTTAATCAACTTGTAACAAAACATGGAGGTCTAGTTAGCAGTCACTAGCTTCCTGTTTCCAGATTGTCTCTGCCCAAGGTGGGCCCATGCCTGAGCATTTATACTCCCTGGACGGCGCCCCAGCTGGCCGCCCAGTAGTACTTCCTGAGTTGTTACTTGCGATTTATGACAATAGGGACATTGGCAAAGGAGGAACTGACGCAAATCAATATCTCTAAGGATATGGTGTTAAGGAAGCTAAAGGGATTGAAGGCGGACAAATCCCCAGGGCCTGATAACATGCATCCTAGGGTACTGAAGGAGGTGGCCCTAGAGATAGCGGATGCACTAAGTATGATTTTTCAGAATTCATTAGACTCGGGAACAGTGCCCATGGATTGGAGGGTAGCTAACGTTACCCCACTATTCAAAAAGGGGGGTAGGGAAAAAGCAGGTAATTACAGACCTGTAAGCCTTACATCAGTTGTGGGCAAAATGCTGGAGTCCATCATTAAGGATGAAATAGCGGAGCACTTAGCAAATGGGGACAGGATAGGACAGAGTCAACATGGATTTACAAAGGGTAAATGGTGCTTGACTAATCCATTGGAATTTTTTGAGGGAGTAACTGGTAAAATAGATGGGGGAGAGCCAGTAGATGTGGTGTACCTGGACTTCCAAAAGGCCTTCGACAAGGTCCCACATAAAAGATTAGCATGGAAAATTGAAGCTCATGGGATAAAGGGGAAAGTATTGACGTGGATAGAGAACTGGCTGTCAGATAGAAAACAGAGAGTTGGAATAAACGGCTCATTTTCTGAATGGCAGGCAGTAACAAGTGGGGTACCGCAGGGATCTGTCCTGGGTCCCCAGCTGTTCACAATTTACATTAATGACCTGGATCAGGGAGTCGGATGCAGCATTTCCAAATTTGCAGACGACACTAAACTAGGAGGGGGGGTGGGCTCAGAGGAGGAGACCAGGAAGCTCCAGAGCGATTTGGACAGACTGGGTGATTGGGCGGATAAATGGCAGATGCACTATAATGTGGACAAGTGCGAAGTTATCCACCTTGGGTGCAGGAACGGGAGGGCAAATTATTATTTAAATGGCAATAAATTGGGAGAGGGGGAAGTACAGAGAGACCTGGGTGTTCTTGTACACCAGTCACTGAAGGCGAGCATGCAGGTGCAACAGGCGGTCAAGAAGGCAAACGGTATGCTGGCCTTCATAGCAAAAGGGTTGGAATACAGGAACAGGGATACCTTGCTGCAGCTGTACAGGGCACTGGTGAGACCACACCTCGAGTACTGTGTACAGTTTTGGTCGCCTCATCTGAGGAAAGATGTTCTTGCCATGGAGGGGGTGCAGCGGCGATTCACCAGGCTGATACCAGGAATGGCGGGATTGACCTATGAGGAGAGACTATGTAGTTTAGGGATGTACACACTGGAGTTTAGAAGATTGAGAGGGGACCTCATAGAAGTGTATAAAATTCTGACAGGTCTAGACAGACTAGATGCAGAAGGAATGTTTCCCTTGGCGGGTGAGAACAGAACTACAGGACATAATTTAAGGATAAGGGCTAAACAATTTAGGACAGAAATGAGGGGGAATTTCTTCACTCAGAGGGTGGTGAACCTGTGGAACTCATTGCCACAGAGGGCAGTGTACGCCAGTTCATTAAATATATTTAAGAGGGAATTAGATATATTTCTACAGGCAAAAGGGGTTAAGGGTTACGGAGAGAAGGCGGGGACGGGATACTGAATTGGAGGATCAGCCATGATCTCATTAAATGGCGGAGCAGGCTCGAAGGGCCGGATGGCCTACTCCTGCTCCTATCTTCTATGTATCTATGAACATCTCACCTTGTTCCACCCCTCTCGCCTCTCATTTAAAATTCTCGTTCTCTACCGCCCAAGCAAGTACGATAAAAATTTTATTGCCGAGTTATCTTCACTGTTCTCCTCCCTCAGCCTCTGCACCGAACAACTCCTCATCCTCAGTGATTTCAACCTCCATCTCAATTCATCCTGCTCTCTCTCCTCTGAGTTCACTAGCCTCCTATCCTCCCTTAATCTCTCCCTCCATGTAAACTCCCCAACCCATATTTTTTGAGGATGTAACTGGGAAAATAGATAAGGGAGAACCAGTAGATGTGGTGTATTTGGACTTTCAAAAGGCTTTCGATAAGGTCCCGCATAAGAGATTAGCGTGTAAAGTTAAGGCACATGGGATTGGGGGCAAGGTATTGACTTGGATAGAGAACTGGTTGGCGGACAGAAAGCAGAGAGTAGGAATTAATGGGTCTTTTTCCGAGTGGCAAGCAGTGACTAGTGGGGTACCGCAGGGATCGGTCCTTGGACCCCAGCTATTCACAATATACATTAATGATCTAGATAAGGGAACTAAATGTAATATCTCCAAGTTTGCAGATGACACAAAGCTGGGTGGGAGTGTGTGCTGCGAGGAGGATACCGAGAAACTCCAGGATGATCTGGACAGGTTGGGTGAGTGGGCAGAAGCGTGGCAGATGCAATATAACGTGGATAAATACGAGGTTATCCACTTTGGTGTCAAAAACAGAAAGGCAGACTATTATCTGAATGGCAATAGATTGGGAGAAGGGGAAGTGCAACGAGACCTGGGTGTCCTTGTGCACCAGTCGCTGAAAGTAAGCATGCAGGTGCAGCAGGCGGTGAAGAAGGCAAATGGTATGTTGGCCTTCATAGCGAAAGGGTTTGAGTATAGGAACAGGGATGTCCTGCTGCAGTTGTACAGGGCCTTGGTGAGACCACACCTTGAGTACTGTGTGCAGTTTTGGTCGCCTTATCTGAGGAAGGATGTTCTTGCCATGGAAGGAGTTCAGCGAAGATTCACAAGGCTGATACCTGGGATGGCAGGAATGACAAATGAGGAGAGATTGGGTCGATTGGGCTTATACTCACTGGAGTATTGAAGAATGAGAGGGGATCTCATCGAAACATATAAAATTCTGACAGGTCTGGACAGACTAGATGCAGGAAGAATGTTCCCGATGGTCGGAGAGTCCAGAACCAGGGGTCATAATCTGAGGATAACGGGTAAACCATTTAGGACAGAAATGAGGAAGAATTTCTTCACCCAGAGAGTGGTGAACCTGTGGAATTCTCTACCACAGAAGGTAGTTGAGGCGAAGTCATTAAATATATTCAAGGTTGAGTTAGATATATTTCTTAAAGCTAAAGGTATCAAGGGATATGGGGAGAAGGCAGGTACAGGGTACTGAGTTTGGATGATCAGCCATGATCTCATCGAATGGCGGAGCAGGCTCGAGGGGCTGAATGGCCTACTCCTGCTCCTATCTTCTATGTTTCTATGTTTCACGGCCACCCCCTCGACATTGCCATCTCTCGTGGCCTCGTTATTCCCACCGTGTCAATCGCAGATAAGGCCATCTCTGACCACTTCCTTGTATTGCTTTCCACCCACATCCCCCTTCCACCACCCCCCAACCCTACTTCCTCCTGTGTCTGCCCCTGGAAAAATCTCTCTCCCAACTCTCTTACAACTGCATTTACAAAATCCCATCTGTCCAGCCTTTGGCCCTCCATTCAGCATGAAATTTCTGCAGCTACCGATCTGCTCAACCACACCCTCACCACCACCTTTGATGCCCTAGTCCCTATTAAAACCAGCCTTTCGTACAAATGGTTAAAAAGTTTAGGTTTCGCCGACGGCCAGGTGAGGGCCGGGGGAGAGAGCTTGAAGGGTGTCTCTCTGGGGGTAGAAGACCCCCGCGATTTCTAAAAGAGTTTAGTAGATGAGAATCATATTTGTATAACTTCAAGTGTAGCCATTGACCAAATAATATTACCCATAATTACTCCTGGGTAACTAGAAAGTTAAGACTTGTTCAAAATGTAGCTGCAGACAGTCAAAAGCAGTTTTGACTAAGTTTTGATAACAAACAGCCACAGATGGCGAGTGAAGGTTAAATTGATATTATGATGCTGAGTAGAAATTAGAATTTGCTTAGCAAAACTAATTGCAACGATATTTAAAAAATAATTATTATAAGGACATAAAATGAGAGAGATCATGGAGATAAAGTATTTATCTGGTCAATTAAAGTGAGATAGTTTGGATACCTCAAGACTAGTGAAACAGCGCTGATATGGGCCCTTGGTATAAAGGCCTTGTACCAGGGAAGCTAGAAATGAAAGAGAAAAAGTAAATTCCAATGGCGTGAAAAACTATAAACAAGATAACACTGAAACATAGAAGATAGGAGCAGGAGTCGGCCATTCGGCCCCTCGAGCCTGTTCCGCCATTTAATGAGATCATGGCTGATCATCCAAATTCAGTACCCTGTCCCTGCTTTCTCCCCATATCCCTTGATCCCTTTAGCCTTAAGAAATATATCTAACTCCTTCTTGAATATATTTAATGAATTGGCCTCAACTGCCTTCTGCGGTAGAGAATTCCACAGGTTCACCACTCTCTAGGTGAAGAAATTCCTCCTCATCTCAGTCCCAAATGGCTTATCCCTTATCTTTGGACTGTGACCCCTGGTTCTGGACTCCCCCGCAATCGGGAACATCCTTCCTGCATCTAGTCTGTCTAGTCCTGTTAGAATTTTATAAGTTTCAATGAGATCCCCTCTCATTCTTCTAAACTCTAGCGAATACAAGCCCAATTGACCCAATCTCTCTTCATATGTCATTCCTGCCATCCCAGGTATCAGTCTGGTGAATCTTCGCTGCACTCCCTCCATGGCAAGAACATCCTTCCTCAGATAAGGCGACCAAAACTGCACACACTACTCAAGGTGTGGTCTCACCAAGGCCCTGTACAACTGCAGCAAGACATCCTTGCTCCTGTACTCGAATCCTCTCGCTATGAAGGCCAACATACCATTTGCCTTCTTAACCGCCTGCTGCACCTGCATGCTTACCTTCAGCGACTGGTGCACAAGGACTCCCAGGTCTCGTTGCACTTCCCCTTTTCCTAATCTATTGCCGTTCAGATAATAATCTGCCTTCCTGTTTTTGCCACCAAAGTGGATAACCTCGCATTTATCCACATTATACTGCATCTGCCCAATCACCCAACCTGTCCAAATCATACTGGAGTTTCTCTGCATCCTCCTCACAGCACACACGCCCACCCAGCTTTGTGTCGTCTGCAAACTTGGAGATGTTACATCTAGTTCCCTCGTCTAGATCATTAATATATATTGTGAATAACTGGGGTCCTAGCACCGATCCCTGCGGTACCCCACTAGTCACTGCCTGCCACTTGGAAAAAGATCCATTTATTCCAACTCTTTGCTTCCTGTCTGCCAACCAGTTTTCTGTCCAAGTCAGTACCTTACCCCCATGGCAAAGTTGGTGGAAAAATACTGGAAAGGCAGGATGCTACCTTCGTCTGAGTGACAATGGTATTTTGACCATTAGAACAAATTATAAAAGGTGATTTTGTTAAAGACCATATATGGACACTGACCAAACCAACTTTTGACAAGAAAAGGATTAAAACCTCGATACCCAAAGAACAACTTTACACAGAAATACTGCGAGAACAAAGGAACAGACTTGAGACGACATCATCTGTGTCCGAGGTTCCAGAGACCAAGAGCTACTCGTTAAAACTATCACCTAATATTCAGTATATTTCGCTGTATGCTTAATAAATCTTGATCTATTGCTCAAACATACTGGCTGCTGCCTATTGGTGTCTTGTCCAAGAACTCAGAGATCATTAAGATCTTACACGTTACTCTCTCTCACCCTGGCCATTCCAGGGCAGTGGCAGCGGCGAGAGGATAAAGAGCGGCCCGAGAGCGGAGCTGAATTAAAGCAGTGACAGCGGCGAGAGGATAAAGAGCGGCCCGAGAGCGGAGCTGAATTAAAGCAGCGGCAGCGGCGAGAGGATAAAGAGCGGCCCGAGAGCGGAGCTGAATTAAAGCAGCGGCGAGAGGATAAAGAGCGGCCCGAGAGTGGAGCTGAATTAAAGCAGCGGCAGCGGCGAGAGGATAAAGAGCGGCCCGAGAGCGGACCTGAATTAAAGCAGCGACAGCGGCGAGAGGATAAAGAGCGGCCCGAGAGCGGAGCTGAATTAAAGCAGCGACAGCGGCGAGAGGATAAAGAGCGGCCCGAGAGCAGAGCTGAATTAAAGCAGCGACAGCGGCGAGAGGATAAAGAGCGGCCCGAGAGCGGAGCTGAATTAAAGCAGTGACAGCGGCGAGAGGATAAAGAGCGGCCCGAGAGCAGAGCTGAATTAAAGCAGCGACAGCGGCGAGAGGATAAAGAGCGGCCCGAGAGCAGAGCTGAATTAAAGCAGCGACAGCGGCGAGAGGATAAAGAGCGGCCCGAGAGCAGAGCTGAATTAAAGCAGCGACAGCGGCGAGAGGATAAAGAGCGGCCTGAGAGTGGACCTGAATTAAAGCAGTGACAGCGGTGAGAGGATAAAGAGCGGCCCGAGAGTGGACCTGAATTAAAGCAGTGACAGCGGCGAGAGGATAAAGAGCGGCCCATGAGCGGACCTGAATTAAAGCAGCGACAGCGGCGAGAGGATAAAGAGCGGCCCGAGAGTGGACCTGAATTAAAGCAGCGACAGCACGAGGCTCCGATTCAAAAACAACGTCAAGGAGTGATGTCTCAGGAGAGCAGGTAGGTGATTGGTTGGTGAGTATTACAGCTCTTTTTTGCTGTCTAAATTCGGGAAGGGGGTTAAATTAAGAGCTGAGAAATTGTAACTTGCTAGTACTTAGTAAATTAATAATTTAAACTAAATAAAATAATCAAACAATAAACCTAAAATATCGATTGAATAAAATCTTTAACTAATTAATTAATAAATAAAACAAGGTTAGAAATGGCAGGGCAGGTGGTTTGTCTGCAGCATGTGGGAGTTTGTGGAGAGTATCGCGATCCCGAGCAACCACATCTGCAGTTAAGTGTCTGCAACTCGAGGAACTTCGGCTCAGAATTGTTGAGCTGGAGTACGAGCTGCAGACATTGCGATGCATCAGGGAGGGGGAGAGTTACCGGGACACTTTGTTCCAGGAGGCAGTCACACCCTTTAGGTTAAGCAGTACTTTAGAGTTCATCAATGGTCAGGGACAGGAGGGTGTGACTGTGAGTCAGGAAGGTATGGGGACCCAGGATGTAGTGATGGAGGAGCCTCAGCCCTGGACCTGGTCCAACAGGTACAAGGTACTTTCTGCCTGTATGGATGAGGAAAAGGACTGCAGGGAGGATGGGCAAACTGACCACAGCACCGTGGTACAGGGGGCCATCCAAGTGGGGGAAGAAGGAAGGAATGTGGTAGTAGTAGGGGACAGTATAGTCAGGGGGATAGATACTGTTCTCTGCAGCCGCGAAAGAGAGTCCCGAAGGCTGTGTTGCCTGCCCGGTGCCAGGGTTAAGGATATCTCTTCACGGCTGGAGAAGAACTTGGAGTGGGAGGGGGGAGGATCCAGTTGTTGTGGTTCATGTAGGAACCAACGACATAGGTAGAACTAAGAATGAGGTTCTGCTGAGGGAGTTTAATAAGCAGAACCACAAGGGTAATAATCTCTGGATTACTACCTGAGCCATGCGCAAATTGGCATAGGGTCAAGCAGATCAGAGAGTTAAGTGCGTGGCTCAAAGAGTGGTGTGGGAAAAAGGGGTTTCAATTCATAGGGCACTGGCACCAATACTGGGGAAAGAGGGAGCTGTTCCATCAAGACGGGCTCCACTTAAACCGGGCTGGGACCAGCGTCCTGGTGAATCGAATAACTAGGGCAGTAAACAGGGCTTTAAACTAACGAGGGGGGGAGGGGTCAGGTGAGGGGAAATTTAGAAGTCTAAAGAGAAAGGTCAAGGCAACAGAGCAGTGTAGCGATTTGGGTAAAAATAAGCAGAGTGTGACAGGAAGGGACAGAGAGTTTAACGGTAGCAGTGCAGCAGAGAATAAGGTCAAAGCAGGGAATAATGGTAAAAGAATTAAATTAAAGGCTCTTTATCTGAATACACGAAGCATTCATAACAAGATAGACGAACTAGTGGCACAAATAGAGATAAATGGGTTTGATCTAATAGCCATGACAGAGAAGTGGTTGCAAGGTGGCCAAGGCTGGGAATTAAATGTTCCAGGGTACTTGACATTTCAAAAAGACAGGCAGAATGGAAAAGGAGGGGGAGTAGCCCTGATAATAAAGGATGACATAAGGACAGTTGCGAGAAAGGATCTCGGCTCGGAAGATCAGGAAGTAGAATCAGTATGGGTGGAGATAAGGAATAACAAGGGGCAGAAAACACTGGTAGGAGTAGTATATAGGCTCCCTAACAGTAGCTATACCATTGGACAGAATATTAATCAAAAAATAGTAGGAGCTTTCAACAAAGGTAATGCAATAATCTTGGGGGACTTTAATCTTCATATAGACTGGACAAATCAAATTGGCAAAGGTAGTCTGGAGGATGAGTTCATGGAATGCATTCGGGGCAGTTTCCTAGAACAATATGTCACTGAACCAACCAGGGAACAGGCTTTTTTAGATCTTGTATTGTGTAATGAGACAAGGTTAATTAGCAATCTCATAGTAAAGGATCCTCTGGAACAGAGTGATCATAATATAGAAACATAGAAACATAGAATCTAGGAGCAGGAGTAGGCCATTCGGCCCGTCGAGCCTGCTCCACCATTCAATACGATCATGGCTGATCATCCAAATCCAGTACCCTGTCCCTGCTTTAATCCCCACTGTACACATATCCCACCCTACCCCCGTAACCCCACGTATTTAATTCCCCCTAACATATCCCATCCTATCCCCATAACCCCACATATTTAATCCCCCCCTAACATTAAGGGTCAATTTATCATAGCCAAATCAACCTAACCCGCACATTTTTGGACTGTGGGAGGAAACCGGAGCACCCGGAGGAAACCCACGCAGACACGGGGAGAATGTGCAAACTCCACACAGACAGTCACCCGAGGTCAGATTCGAACCCGGGTCCCTAGCGCTGTGAGGCACCAGTGCTAACCACTATGCCACCGTGTTGCCCGTATATGATAGAATTTCACATTAATTTTGAGAGTGACTTGCCTAAGTCCGAAACTGGAGTCTTAAACTTAAATAAAGCCAATTACATAGGTATGAGGGGCGAGTTGGCTAAGGTAGATTGGAAAAATAGATTAAAAAGTATGGCAGTAGATAAGCAGTGGCTAGCATTTAAGAAATATTTCATAAAAATGGAAAATTAGAATATGAGAGAAAACTAGCAAGAAATATAAAAGCAGATTGTAAGAGTTTCTACAAGTATGTAAAAAGGAAAGGAGTAGCAAAAGTAAACATTGGTCCCTTAGAGGCTGAGACAGGAGAAATTATTATGGGGAATAAGGAAATGGCAGAAACGTTAAACAAATATTTTGTATCTGTCTTCACAGTAGAAGTCACAAAAAGCATACCAAAACTGGTGGGGAACCAAGCGTCTAATGAGGGTGAGGAACTTAACGTAATTAATATAAGTAGAGAAAAAGTATTAGAGAAACTAATAGGACTAAAAGCCGACAAATCCCCTGGACCTGACGGCCTACATCCTAGGGTTCTAAAAGACGTGGCTGAACAGATAGTGGATGCATTGGTTTTGATCTTCCAAAATTCCCTAGATTCTGGAATGGTCCCAGCAGATTGGAAGGTCACAAATGTAACACCGCTATTCAAGAAAAGAGGGAGAGAAAAAACAGGGAACTATAGGCCAGTTAGCCTGACATCAGTCGTCGGGAAAATGCTGGAATCCATTGTTAAGGAAGTGGTATCAAGTCACAGAAAATTCATAACATGATTAGGCAGAGTCAGCATGGTTTTATGAAAGGGAAATCGTGTTTGGCAAATTTATTAGAGTTTTTTGAGGATGTAACTAGTAGGGTAGATAAAGGGGAACCAGTGGATGTAGTATATTTGGATTTCCAAAAGGCATTCAATAAGGTGCCACATAACAGGTTATTACACAAGATTAGGGCTCATGGGGTTGGGGGTAATATAGTAGCATGGATAGAGGTTTGGTTAACGGACAGAAAACAGAGAGTAGGGATAAACTGATCTTTTTCAGGTTGGCAGGCTGTAACTAGTGGGGTGCCGCAAGGATCAGTGTTGGGGCCTCAGCTATTTACAATCTATATTAATGACCTAGATGAAGGGACCGAGTGTAATGTATCCAAGTTTGCTGATGATTCAAAGCTAGGTGGGACAGTAAGCTGTGAGGAGAACACAAAGAGTCTGCAAAGGGATATAGATAGACTAAGTGGGCAGTAAGGTGGCAGATGGAGTATAATGTAGGGAAATGTGAGGTTATTCACTTTGGTAGGAGGAATAGAAAAACAGAATATTTTTTAAATGGTGAGAAACTTTCAAATGTTGGTGTTCAGAGAGATTTGGGTGTCCTCGTGCAAGAAACACAGAAAGCTAGCATGCAGGTACAGCAAGCAATAAGGAAAGCAAATGGCACGTTGGCCTTTTTTGCAAGGGGGTTGGAGTATAAGAGTAAGGAAGTCTTGCTACAATTGTACAGGGCCTTGGTGAGACCACACCTGGAGTACTCTGCACAGTTTTGATCTCCTTATCTAAGGAAGGATATACTTGCCTTGGAGGCGGTGCAATGAAGGTTTACTAGATTGATTCCTGGGATGAGAGGGCTGTCCTATGATGAGAGATTGTGTAGAATGGGCCTATACTCTCTGGAGTTTAGAAGAATGAGAGGTGATCTCATTGAAACATACAAAATTCTGAAGGGGATTGACAGGGTAGATGCTGAGAGGTTGTTTCCCCTGGCTGGAGTGTCTAGAACGGAGTGCGGTTTAAACAGAGTGCTATGAGTTGGGTGAGTCAGGGAGTCTTAACTGTTTGATAAAATCAAACTTTTGTTTGTTTCACATTTACTGTTACTGTTTAAAATCTAAATTTCCCAGTTTTAAGCAGGGTTATAAAGGGATATACAAGGCCTACAATTCAGAGCAGCTGAAGGCAGTTAATTAGGGAAACTAGATTAAACTGGTTCTCCTGCAGCAGGGCTTAGCCAGCTCCTTTGTTTCAGGGCCTGTAAAAACAGGCTTTGCAGTGTGATTTTGCACTGAGTGCAGTTTAAACAGAGTGCTGCGAGTTGGGTGAGTCGGAGTTAGGTGAGGAGTGGAAGGAGGAGCTCCCTTGCTTCGCCTTTGTTTTTCCTAACTTTTCACCCTGTAGAAATTGGTTCTTTCTTTACACCAAGGAAAGAGTCCGAGAGCGGGAGCAGTCAAACAACAACAACTGCGAAACCGCTAAAGTGACGTCACAACCAGGGAAGGAGCTGATTGGTAAGTAGGACCTGGTGAGTATTTCTACAGTCCAGTCGTTAAAGTAAAAGTAAGGTCTCTAGTTTAGAGTAAGTAGTGTTTAAAGGGAAGTAAGGTCCCTAGTGTATTTAATATTCTTTAATTTAAAAGAGTATAGAAAGTGCAGGGGGGTACTTAAAAAAGAAATTAGGAGAGCGAAGAGGGGGCATGAAAAAACACTGGTGGGCAAAATAAAGGAAAATCCCAAGGTGTTTTATAAGTATATTAAGGGCAAGAGGATAACCAGCGAAAGAGTAGGGCCCATTAGGGACCAAAGTGGCAATCTGTGTGTAGAGCCGGAAGATGTAGGTGAGGTTTTAAATGAATATTTTGCATCTGTGTTCACTATGGAGAAGGACGATGTAGGCATAGAAATCAGGCAGGGGGATTGTGATATACTTGAACAAATTAGTATTGAGAGGGAGGAGGTACTAGCGGTTTTAGTGGGCTTAAAAGTGGATAAATCCCCAGGCCCAGACGAGATGTATCCCAGGCTGATGTGTGAGGCAAGGGAGGAGATTGCAGGGGCTCTGACACAAATTTTCAGAACCTCTCTGGCCACAGGGGAGGTGCCAGAGGACTGGAGAACAGCTAACGTAGTACCATTGTTCAAGAAGGGTAGTAGGGATAAACCAGGGAATTACAGGCCAGTGAGCCTAACATCAGTGGTAGGGAAATTATTGGAAAAAATTCTGAGGGACAGAATTAGTCTCCACTTGGAGAGGCAAGGATTAATCAAGGATAGTCAGCATGGCTTTGTCAGGGGGAGATCATGTCTAACCAATTTGATTGAATTTTTCGAGGGGGTGACGAGGTGTGTGGATGAGGGTAGTGCAGTTGATGTAGTCTACATGGACTTCAGTAAGGCACTTGACAAAGTCCCGCATGGGAGACTGGTCAAGAAGGTAAGAGCCCATGGGATCCAGGGCAATTTGGCACATTGGATCCAAAATTGGCTTAGTGGCAGGAGGCAGAGGGTGATGGTTGAAGGTTGTTTTTGTGAAGCCTGTAAATGGTGTACCACAGGGATCGGTGCTGGGTCCTTTGCTGTTTGTAGTGTACATTAATTATTTAGATATGAATGTAGGAGGTATGATTAGTAAGTTCGCAGATGACATGAAAATTGGTGGAGTAGTAAATAGCGAGGAGGGAAGCCTCAGGCTACAGGATGATATAGACGGGATGGTTAGATGGGCAGAACAGTGGCAAATGGAATTTAACCCTGAAAAGTGTGAGGTGAATCATTTTGGGAGGACTAACAAGGCAAGGGAATACACAATGAATGGTAGGACCCTAGGAAGGACAGAGGATCAGAGGGACCTTGGTGTGCATGTACATAGATCCCTGAAGGCAGCAGGACAGGTAGATAAGGTGGTTAAAAAGGCATATGGGATACTTGCCTTCATTAGCCGAGGCATAGAATATAAGAGCAGGGAGGTTATGATGGAGCTGTACAAAACGCTAGTTAGGCCACAGCTGGAATACTGTGTGCAGTTCTGGTCGCCACACTATAGGAGGGATGTGATTGCATTGGAGAGGGTGCAGAGGAGATTCACCAGGATGTTACCTGGGCTGGAGCGCTTCAGCTATGAAGAGAGACTGGACAGGCTGGGGTTGTTTTCCTTAGAGCAGAGAAGGCTGAGAGGGGGACTTGATTGAGGTGTACAAAATTATGAGGGGCATAGATGGGGTAGATAGAAAGGAACTTTTCCCCTTAGTAGAGGGGTCAATAACCAGGGGGCATAGTTTCAAGGTAAGGGGCAGGAGGTTTAGAGGGGATTTGAGGAAAAACTTTTTCACCCAGAGGGTGGTTGGAATCTGGAACTCACTGCCTGAAAGGGTGGTAGAGGCAGGAACCCTCACAACATTCAAGAAGCATTTAGATGAGCACTTGAAACGCCATAGCATACAAGGCTACGGACCAAGTGCTGGAAAATGGGATTAGAATAGACAGGGCTTGATGGCCGGCGCGGACACGATGGGCTGAAGGGCCTCTTTCTGTGCTGTATAACTCTATGACTATGATGCTATGACTAACTAGGTGGCATAGTCTGAGGATAAGGGGTAGGCCATTTAAGACTCAGATGAGGAGGAATTTCTTCACTCAACGGGTTGTGAATCTTTGGAATTCTCTGCTTCAGAGGGCTGTGAATGCTGAGTCTTTGAGTATATTCAAGGCTGAGATCGATAGATTTTTGGACTCTAGGGGAATCGAGGGATATGGAGATCGGGCAGGAAAGTGGAGTTGAGGTCGATGATCAGCCATGATCTTATTGAATGGCGGAGCAGGCTCGAGGGGCCGTATTGCCTACTCCTGCTCTTATTTCTTACGATAGATAAGAATGGAACCAGGAGAGTGCAGTCCCACCCAGCTGGACCACAGAGGAGAGGCGTTAGTGGAGGATGGTGTCTCCTGGTACGGCTCTCATCTTCGCTCCCTCAAGTCCAAGGGACGCAAACTTGAACGGATATGATGGACAACTGGTTTAGCCATTCACCGTCAGATCTGGCTGGATCACATAAAGAACATAAGAACTTAAGAAAGAGGAGCAGGAATAGGCCACTTGGCCCCTCGAGCTTGCTCCGCTATTCAATGAGATCATGGTTGATCTTGGGCTCAAAGCCACTTCCCAGCCTGCTCCCTATAACCCTTCACTCCCTTATCTTTCAAAAATTTGTCTATCTCCACTTTAAATGTATTTAATGACCCAGCCTCCACAGCTCTCTGTGAAACATCCTCTCTGCATCTACCTTGTCGTGCCCCCTCAGTATCTTATATGTTTCAATAAGATCACCTCTCATTCCAATGAGTATAGGCCCAGCCTGCTCAACCTTTCCTCATAAGTCAACCCCCTCATCTCTGGAATTAACCTAGTGAATGTATATCCTTCCTTAAATAAGGAGACCAAAACTGTACGCAGTACTCCAGCTGTGGTCTCACCAATACCTTGTACAGTTGTAGCAGGACTTCCCTGCTTTTGTACTCCAACCCCTTTGAAATAAAGGCCAACATTCCATTTGCCTTTTTGATTACTTGCTGTACCTGAATGCTAACTTTTTGTGTTTCATGCACAAGGACCCTCAGGTCATAGAAACATAGAAGATAGGAGCAGGAGTAGGCCATTCGGCCCCTCGAGCCTGCTCCGCCATTCGATGAGATCATGGCTGATCATCTAAACTCAGTACCCTGTACCTGCCTTCTCCCCATATCCCTTGATACCTTTAGCTTTAAGAAATATATCTAACTCAACCTTGAATATATTTAATGACTTCGCCTCAACTACCTTCTGTGGTAGAGAATTCCACAGGTTCACCACTCTTTGGGTGAAGAAATTCTTCCTCATTTCTGTCCTAAATGGTTTACCCGTTATCTGTAGATTATGACCCCTGGTTCTGGACTCTCCGACCATCGGGAACATTCTTCCTGCATCTAGTTTGTCCAGACCTGTCAGAATTTTATATGTTTCGATGAGATCCCCTCTCATTCTTCAATACTCCAGTGAGTATAAGCCCAATCGACCCAATCTCTCCTCATATGTCATTCCTGCCATCCCAGGTATCAGCCTTGTGAATCTTCGCTGAACTCCTTCCATGGCAAGAACATCCTTCCTCAGATAAGGCGACCAAAACTGCACACAGTACTCAAGGTGTGGTCTCACCAAGGCCCTGTACAACTGCAGCAGGACATCCCTGTTCCTATACTCAAACCCTTTCGCTATGAAGGCCAACATACCATTTGCCTTCTTCACCGCCTGCTGCACCTGCATGCTTACTTTCAGCGACTGGTGCACAAGGACACCCAGGTCTCGTTGCACTTCCCCTTCTCCCAATCTATTGCCATTCAGATAATAGTCTGCCTTTCTGTTTTTGACACCAAAGTGGATAACCTCGCACTCAGAGGCGGCGGACCTGGGTGGAGCGGCTGCGGCGAGGCGGAGCGGAGAAAAGGCGGCGGCGAACAGGTAGGCCCACAGAGGCGGTGGAGCGGCTGCGGCGAGGCGGAGCGGAGAAAAAGTGGCGGCGAACAGGTAGGCCCACAGAGGCGGCGGACCTGGGTGGAGCGGAGGAGAGCAAAGTACAAAAGGTAAGCCCGAGGCGGCAGCGAGGCCCAGAGCAGCAGCGGCGGAGGCGGACCTGTTGAGTGCTTTTATAGTGCGGGAAGCAGTGGTTGCTGGGTAGGTGATTAATTTTTACCTATATATAAGTTGGGCGGTTCCTAAACCCGAGACACTACACTTGTAGTGTCCCCCACCCTTCCATCTCCTCTAACCTAAAGGGGGTGAGTGAATATCAGGTAAGCTCTTTCTTGTTCTAGTTTAATCCGCAAGTTAGCTAGAGGGGATGGCAGGGGAGGCAGTGAAATGTTCCTCCTGCAGAATGTTTGAGGTGAGGGACGCCGTCGGTGTCCCTGCTGATTACACCTGTGGGAAGTGCACCCATCTCCAGCTCCTCGAAAACCGTGTTAGGGAACTGGAGCTGGAGCTGGTTGAACTTCGGATCATTCGGGAGGCAGAGGAGGTCATAGATAGAAGCTTCAGGGATGTAATTACTCCAAAGAATGAAGATAGATGGGTGACGGTGAGAGGGGCTAGGAGGAAGCAGTCAGTGCAGGGATCCTCTGTGGACGTTCCCCTCAGTAACAGGTATACCGCTTTGGATACTGTTGAGGGGGACGACCTACCAGTGGTAAGCCACGGTGACCGGATCTCCGGCGGTGGGTCCGTCCCTGTGGCTCAGAAGGGAAGGGGGGAGAGCAGGAGAGCAATAGTTATCGGGGACTCAATAGTCAGAGGGACAGATCGGAGGTTCTGTGGCAGCAAAAGAGACTCACGTATGGTATGTTGCCTCCCGGGTCCCAGGGTCCGTGACGTCTCGGACCGTGTTTTCAGAATCCTCAAGGGGGAGGGGGAACAATCACAAGTCGTGGTACACATCGGTACCAACGACATAGGTAGGAGAAGGGACGGGGATTTAAAACAGGAATTTAGGGAGCTAGGTTGGAAGCTGAGAGCCAGTACAAACCATGTTGTAATTTCTGGTTTGTTGCCGGTGCCACGTGCTAGCGAGTTGAGGAACCGGGAGAGAGTGCAGATAAACACGTGGCTGCAGGGATGGTGTAGGGGGGAGGGTTTCAGTTATGTGGATAATTGGAGCACATTCTGGGGAAGGTGGGACCTGTACAAACAGGACGGTTTGCACCTGAACCAGAGGGGCACCAATATCCTGGGAGGGAAATTTGCTACGGCTCTTCGGGGGGGTTTAAACTAATTTGTCAGGGGGATGGGAAAAAGGGCTGTAGTCCAGGAGCCAGTGGTGAGTGTAGGGAGGTACTGAGGAGGGTATCAAGGTCGCAGGAATGTACCAGCAGACAGGAAGATGGCTTGAAGTGTGTCTACTTCAATGCAAGGAGCATCCGGAATAAGGTAGGAGAACTTGGAGCGTGGATTGGTACTTGGGACTACGATGTGGTGGCCATTACGGAGACATGGTTAGAACAGGGACAGGAATGGTTGTTGGAAGTTCCGGGGTATAGATGTTTCAGTAAGAGTAGGGAAGGTGGTAAGAAAGGTGGAGGAGTAGCATTGTTAATCAAGGATAGTTTAACAGCGGCAGAAAGGCAGTTCGAGGGGGATCTGCCGTCTGAGGTAATATGGGCTGAAGTTAGAAATAGGAAAGGAGCGGTCACGTTGTTAGGAGTTTTCTACAGGCCCCCAAATAGTAATAGAGATGTGGAGGAAGAAATTGCAAAGCAGATTATGAATAGGTGTGGAGGTCACAGAGTAGTTGTCATGGGTGACTTCAACTTTCCAAATATTGATTGGAACCTTTATAGGTCAAACAGTTCGGATGGGATAGTTTTTGCACAGTGTGTGCAGGAGGGTTTCCTGACACAATATGTGGATAGGCCGACAAGAGGTGGGGCCACATTGGATTTGGTACTGGGTAATGAACCGGGCCAAGTGTTTGATTTGTATGTGGGAGAGCACTTTGGAGATAGTGACCACAATTCGGTGACTTTCACTATTGCAATGGAGAGGGATAGGGCCATACGGCAGGGCAGGGTTTATAATTGGGGGAGGAGTAATTATGATGCGATTAGGCAAGAATTAGGGAGCATAAGATGGGAACAGAAACTATCAGGGAAAGACACAAACGAAAAGTGGAGCTTTTTCATGGAGCAATTACTGCGTGTCCTTGATAGGTATGTCCCTGTCAGGCAGGGAGGAAATGGCCAAGTGAGAGAACCATGGTTCACAAAAGAGGTTGAATGTCTAGTCAAGAGGAAAAAGGAAGCGTATGTAAGGATGAGAAAACAAGGTTCAGTTGGGTCGATTGAGGGGTACAAGGTAGCAAGGAATGAGCTAAAAAAGAGCTTAGGAGAGCTAGGAGGGGGCATGAGAAGTCCTTGGCGGGTCGGATCAAGGAAAACCCCAAGGCTTTTTACTCTTATGTGAGAAATAAAAGAATGACCAGTGTGAGGGTAGGGCCGGTCAAGGACAGTAGTGGGAACTTGTGCATGGAGTCAGAAGAGATAGGAGAGGTGATGAATGGATACTTTTCGTCAGTGTTCACCGAGGAGAGGGGCCATGTTTTTGAGGATGAGAGTGTGATAAAGGTGGATAGGCTGGAGGAGGTAGATGTTCTGAGGGAAGATGTTTTAGCAATTTTGAAGAACCTGAGGGTCGATAAGTCCCCTGGGCCAGATGGGATATATCCTAGGATTCTTTGGGAGGCAAGGGAGGAAATTGCAGAGCCTTTGGCTTTGATCTTTGGATCCTCACTGTCCACGGGGATGGTGCCAGAGGACTGGAGAGTGGCGAATGTTGTTCCTCTCTTCAAGAAAGGAAATAGGAATGACCCTGGTAATTATAGGCCGGTTAGTATAACTTCGGTGGTTGGTAAGATAATGGAAAAGGTCCTGAGGGATAGGATTTATGACCATTTGGAAAGAGGCAACTTAATCAGGGATAGTCAACACGGATTCGTGAAGGGTAAGTCTTGCCTAACAAATTTGATTGAATTCTTTGAGGAGGTAACTAAGTGTGTAGATGAAGGTAGAGCAGTTGATGTCGTATACATGGATTTAGTAAGGCGTTTGATAAGGTTCCCCATGGTCGGCTCATGAAGAAAGTAAGGAGTTGTGGGATAGAGGGAAATTTGACCGATTGGATAAGTAACTGGCTATCTCATAGAAGGCAGAGGGTGGTGGTGGATGGAACATTTTCGGACTGGAGACCAGTTACCAGCGGTGTGCCACAGGGGTCGGTGCTGGGTCCTCTGCTGTTTGTGATTTTTATCAATGACTTGGAGGAGGGGACTGAAGGGTGGATCAGTAAATTTGCTGATGACACCAAGATTGGTGGAGTAGTGGATGAGGTGGAGGGCTGTTATAGGCTGCAAAGAGACATTGATAGGATGCAGAGCTGGGCCGAAAAATGGCAGATGGAATTTAACCCTGATAAGTGCGAGGTGATTCATTTTGGTAGGGCAAATTTGAATAAGGATTACAGGGTCAACGGCAGGGTTCTGAGGAACGTGGAGGAACAGAGGGATCTGGGGGTTCATATCCACAGATCTCTGAAGGTTGCCACTCAAGTGGATAGAGCAGTAAAGAAGGCCTATAGTGTGTTAGCGTTTATTAACAAGGGGTTTGAGTTTAAGAACTGTGAGGTTATGCTACAACTGTACAGGACCTTGGTGAGACCACATTTGGAATATTGTGTGCAGTTCTGGTCACCTCACTATAGGAAGGACGTGGAAGCATTGGAAAGAGTGCAAAGGAGATTTACCAGGATGCTGCCTGGTTTGGGGGGGAGGTCTTATGAGGAAAGATTGAGGGAGTTAGGGCTTTTCTCTTTAGAGCGGAGGAGGATGAGAGGCGACTTAATAGAGGTTTATAAGATGATGAGGGGGATAGATAGAGTGGATGTTCAGAGACTATTTCCTCGGGTGGAGGTAGCTGTTACAAGGGGGCATAACTATAAGGTGCATGGGGGGAGATATAGAAGGGATGTCCGAGGTAGATTCTTTACTCAGAGAGTGGTTGGGGTATGGAATGGACTGCCTGCTGTGATAGTGGAGTCGGACACTTTAGGAACTTTCAAGCGGTTATTGGATAAGCACATACATAGATACATAGATACATAGAAGATAGGAGCAGGAGTAGGCCATCCGGCCCTTCGAGCCTGCTCCGCCATTTAATGAGATCATGGCTGATCCTCCAATTCAGTATCCCGTCCCCGCCTTCTCTCCGTAACCCTTAACCCCTTTTGCCTGTAGAAATATATCTAATTCCCTCTTAAATATATTTAATGAGCTGGCGTACACTGCCCTCTGTGGCAATGAGTTCCACAGGTTCACCACCCTCTGAGTGAAGAAATTCCCCCTCATTTCTGTCCTAAATTGTTTAGCCCTTATCCTTAAATTATGTCCTCTAGTTCTGTTCTCACCCGCCAAGGGAAACATTCCTTCTGCATCTAGTCTGTCTAGACCTGTCAGAATTTTATACACTTCTATGAGGTCCCCTCTCAATCTTCTAAACTCCAGTGTGTACATCCCTAAACTACATAGTCTCTCCTCATAGGTCAATCCCGCCATTCCTGGTATCAGCCTGGTGAATCGCCGCTGCACCCCCTCCATGGCAAGAACATCTTTCCTCAGATGAGGCGACCAAAACTGTACACAGTACTCGAGGTGTGGTCTCACCAGTGCCCTGTACAGCTGCAGCAAGGTATCCCTGTTCCTGTATTCCAACCCTTTTGCTATGAAGGCCAGCATACCGTTTGCCTTCTTGACCGCCTGTTGCACCTACATGCTCGCCTTCAGTGACTGGTGTACAAGAACACCCAGGTCTCTCTGTACTTCCCCCTCTCCCAATTTATTGCCATTTAAATAATAATTTGCCCTCCCGTTCCTGCACCCAAGGTGGATAACTTCGCACTTGTCCACATTATAGTGCATCTGCCATTTATCCGCCCAATCACCCAGTCTGTCCAAATCGCTCTGGAGCGTCCTGGTCTCCTCCTCTGAGCCCACCCCCCCTCCTAGTTTAGTGTCGTCTGCAAATTTGGAAATGCTGCATCCGACTCCCTGATCCAGGTCATTAATGTAAATTGTGAACAGCTGGGGACCCAGGACAGATCCCTGCGGTACCCCACATGGAGCACACCAGAATGATAGGGAGTGGGATAGCTTGATCTTGGTTTCGGACAATGCTCGGCACAACATCGAAGGCCGAAGGGCCTGTACTGTGCTGTACTGTTCTATGTATCCACGTTATATTGCATCTGCCACGCTTCTGCCCACTCACCCAACCTGTCCAAATCATCCTGGAGTTTCTCGGTATCCTCCTCGCAGCACACACTCCCACCCAGCTTTGTGTCATCTGCAAACTTGGAGATATTACATTTAATTCCGTTATCTAGATCATTAATGTATATTGTGAATAGCTGGGGTCCAAGGACCGATCCCTGCGGTATCCCACTCGTCACTGCTTGCCACTCGGAAAAAGACCCATTAATTCCTACTCTCTGCTTTGTGTCCGCCAACCAGTTCTCTATCCAAGTCAATACCTTGCCCCCAATCCCATGTGCCTTAACTTTACCCGCTAATCTCTTATGCGGGATCTTATCGAAAGCCTTTTGAAAGTCCAAATACACCACATCTACTGGTTCTCCCTTATCTATTTTCCCAGTTACATCCTCAAAAAATTCCAGTAGATTAGTCAAGCACGATTTACCTTTTGTAAATCCATGTTGACTTTGTCCGATCCTGTCACTGTTTTTCAAATGCTCAGCTATTACATCCTTTATAATGGACTCTAGCATTTTCCCCACTGCCGATGTCAGGCTTACCGGTCTGTACTTCCCCGCTTTCTCTGTACCTCCCTTTTTGAATAGTGGGGTAACATTAGCTACTCTCCAATCCATGGGTACAGTTCCAGATTCCATCGAATGTTGGAAGATGATCAGCAATGCATCTACTATTTCTAGGGCCACTTCCTTAAGTACCCTAGGATGTAGATTATCAGGCCCTGGGGATTTATCGGCCTTCAATACCGTCAATTTCCCTAACACCATTTCCCTGCAAATACTGATTTCTTTCAGTTCCTCCCTTTCATCAGACCGTATGTTCTCCAACATCTCTGGGAGCTTATTTGTGTCCTCCTTTGTGAAGACAGAACCAAAATATGCATTTAATTGGGCTGCCATTTCTTTGTTCCCCATTATAACTTCCCCCGCTTCTGACTGCAAGGGACCTACACTTGATTTCACTAATCTTTTTCTCTTCACATATCTATAAAAGCTCTTACAGTCAGTTTTTATGTTCCCAGGAAGCTTACTTTCATATTCTATTTTCCCCTTCTTAGAAACATAGAATCTAGGAGCAGGAGTAGGCCATTCGGCCCGTCGAGCCTGCTCCACCATTCAATACGACCATGGCTGATCATCCAAATCCAGTACCCTGTCCCTGCTTTAATCCCCACAGTACACATATCCCACCCTACCCCCGTAACCCCACGTATTTTAATTCCCCCTAACATATCCCATCCTATCCCCATAAACCCACATATTTAATCCCCCCCTAACACTAAGGGTCAATTTATCATAGCCAAATCAACCTAACCCGCACATTTTTGGACTGTGGGAGGAAACCGGAGCACCCGGAGGAAACCCACGCAGACACGGGGAGAATGTGCAAACTCCACACAGACAGTCACCCGAGGTCAGATTCGAACCCGGGTCCCTGGCGTTGTGAGGCACCAGTGCTAACCACTATGCCACCGTGTTGCCCCTTAATTAATCCCTTTGTCCTCCTTTGTTGAATCCTAAACTGCTCCCAATCCTCAGGGCTACTGCTTTTTCTGGCCAATTTATATGTCCTCTCCTTGGATCTTATGCTATCCCTAATTTCCCTTGTTAGCCACGGTTGAGTCACCCTTTTTGTTTTATTCTTATGCCACACTGGGATGTACAAATTCTGTAGTTCATCCATGCAGTCTTTGAATGTTTGCCATTGCCTATCCACAGTCAACCCCTTGAGTGACATTCCCCAATCAATCCTACCCAATTTGCGCCTCATACCATCGTAGTTTCCTTTATTGAAATTCAGGACCCTAGTCTCTGATTCAACTACTTCACTCTCCATCCTAATGAAGAATTCTATCATATTATGATCACTCTGACCAAAGGGGCCTCGTACAACAAGATTGCTAATTAATCCTTTCTCGTTACATAATACCCATAGGTCCCTCTGAACTGTAGCATTTTGTAATCTCTCTCCATTTAAATAATAATTTGTATTTTTATTTTTCCTGCCAAAGTGTATAACCTCGCAATTTCCCACATTATACTCCATCTGCCAAATGTTTGCACACTCACTTAGCCTGTCTATATCCCTTTGCAGGTTCTTTGAGTCCTCTGCACAACTTGCTTTCCCACCCATCTTTGTATCATCCGCAAACTTGGCTACATTACACTCGGTCCCTTCATCCAAGTCATTAATGTAGATTGTAAATAGTTGAGGCCCCAGCACCGATCCCTGTGGCACCCCACTTGTTACCGGTTGCCAACCGGAAAATTACCCATTTATCCCGACTCTCTGCTTTCTGTTAGTTAGCCAATTCTCTATCCATGCTAATATATTACCCCCAACTCCGTGAGCTCTTATCTTATGCAGTAACCTTTTATGTGGCACCTTATCGAATGCCTTCTGGAAATCCAAATACACCACATCCACTGGTTCACCTTTGTCCACCCTGCTCGTTACCTCCTCAAAGAACTCCAGCAAGTTTGTTAAACATGATTTCCCTTTCATAAAACCATGCTGACTCTGCTTGACTGCATTGTGATTTTCCAAATGCCCTGCTACTGCTTCCTTAATGAAGGACTCCAGCATTTTCCCAATGACAGATGTTAGGCTAACTGGTCTATAGTTTCCTGCTTTCTGTCTCCCTCCTTTCTTAAATAGGGGTGTTACATTTGCGGTTTTCCAATTCGCTGGGACCTCTCCAGAGGTCCACCCCAGTCCAACACCGGCATCTCCGCATCATGACCTCTCCAGAGTCCAGGGAATTTTGGTATATTGCAACCAATGCATCCACTATCTCTGCAGACACTTCTTTTAAGACCCTGGGATGCAGGCCATCTGGTCCAGGGGACTTGTCATCTTTTAGTCCCATTATTTTACCAAGTATTATTTCCTTAGTGATAGTGATTGTCTTTAGTTCCCCCCTCCCTGTGGCCCCTTGATTATCCATTATTGGGATGTTGTTAGTGTCTTCTACCGTGAAGACAGATACAAAATATTTGTTCAGAGTCTCTGCCATTTCCCCATTCCCCATTATTAATTCCCCAGTCTCATCCTCTAAGGGACCAACGTTTACTTTAGCTACCCTCTTCCTTTTTATATACCTGTAGAAGCTCTTACTATCTGTTTTAATGTTTCTTGCCAGTTTACTCTCATAATTCATCTTCTCTCTCTTTATTATTTTTTTAGTCATCCTTTGCTGGTTTTTAAAAATTTCCCAATCCTCTGGTCTCCCACCAATCTTGGCAACATTGTATGCCTTCGTTTTCAATTTGATACCATCCTTTACTTCCTTAGTTAGCCACGGATGGTGCTCCCTTCTCTTAAAATCTTTCTTTCTCACTGGAATATATTTTTGTTGAGAGTTATGAAATATCTCCTTAAATGTCCGCCACTGCATTTCAACTGTCTTACCCTTTAATTTATTTTTCCAGTCCACTTTAGCCAGTTCTGCCCTCATGCCATTGTAATTGCCTTTGTTTAAGATCAGGACACTGGTTTGAGATACAACTTTCTCACCCTCCAACTGAATTTGAAATTCAACCATGCTATGATCACTCTTTCCGAGAGGATCCTTTACTATGAGATCATTTATTAATTCTGTCTCATTACATAGTACCATTTCCAAGATAGCCTGCTCCCTGGTTGGTTCCATTACATACTGTTCTGGGAAAGCATTCCGGATGCACTCTATGAACTCCTCCTCAATGCTACCATGGCCAATTTGATTTGTCCAATCAATATGGAGATTAAAATCACCCATGATTATTACCGTACCTTTTTTACAGGCCTCCATTATTTGTTGATTTATACTCTGTCCAACAGTATTGCTACTGTTCGGAGGCCTGTAGACTATGCCCACCAGAGACTTTTTCCCTTTATTATTTTTTATCTCCACCCAAACCGATTCTACATCTTGAGCTTCTGAGCCAATATCACTTCTCACCACTGCACTGATCTCATCCTTTACCAACAAAGCCACCCCACCTCCCTTTCCTTTCTGTCTATCCTTCCGAATTGTCAAATACTCTGGAATATTCAATTCCCAGCCCTGATCACCTTGCAACCACGTCTCTGTAATGGCGATCAGATCATACCCATTTATATCTATTTGTGCCGTCAACTCATCCATCTTGTTACGAATGCTGCGTGCATTCAGATATAGAGCATTTAACTTTGTCTTTTTACCATTCCTCCTTGTTTTGGCCCCATTTTCTGTTGCACTCTTATTTTTAAACCTTCTGTCCCTTCCTGTCACACTCTGGTTATTACTTCCCCCATCTCTATCATGCTCTATTGCTTTCTCATTTTTCATTGACTTTTTAAATTCCTGCTCACCTGGATCCTCCCCCCCCACTATTTAGTTTAAAGCCCTTTCTACAGCCCTAGTTATTCGATTCACTATCGGGTCCTGCTCTCATTTGCCCAAACTGCTCCCTATTCCAAGATCATTCTGGAAGATAACCCCGGCTCCTATTCTCTACTGCTAATCGTCTTCTTAAACCCCTCTCCCCTGTCTCCTCCACACTCACCTCCAACAACAAGTGCGAGGAGCTCATGGACGACTTTGTCTCTAAGATTGAGATCATCCGTTCAGCTGCCTCTGCCACTTCCTTTCCTTCCCCTAGCCCACTGGGCCAAACTTCCTCTAAGGTTCCCCCCTGCCCTAGCCCTAAACTTGCATCTTTCCCCAGTTTCTCTCCGATCTCCTCTCTTGACCTCTCCACGCTCATCTTGTCCATGAGACCCACTTCCTGCTCCCTCAACCCTATTCCCACTAAACTGCTGACCACCCAACTTCCTTTTCTGGCTCCCATGTTAGCTGACATTGTTAACGGTTCACTCTCCTCTGTCCCCCTCTCCTTCAAATCTGCCGTCATCACCCCTCTCCTCAAAAAAACAACCCTTGACCCCTCCGTCCTTGCAAACTTCCGCCCCATCTCCAACCTCCCTTTCCTCTCCAAAGTCCTTGAATGTGTTGTCGCCTCCCAAATCCGTGCCCATCTTTCCCAGAACTCCATGTTTGAATGCCTCCAATCAGGTTTCCGCCCTTGCCACAGTACAGAAACGGCTCTCATCAAAGTAACAAATGACATCCTTTGTGACTGTGACAAAGGTAAACTATCCCTCCTCGTCCTTCTTGACTTGTCTGCAGCCTTTGACATGGTTGACCACTCCATCCTTCTCCAACGTCTCTCCACCATCGTCCAGCTGGGTGGGACTGCACTCGCCTGGTTCCATTCTTATCTATCTAATCGTAGCCAGAGAATCACCTGCAACGGCTTCTCTTCCTACTCCCGCATCGTTACCTCTGGTGTCCCCCGAGGATCTATCCTTGGCCCCGTCGTATTTCTCATCCATATGCTGCCCCTTGGCGACATCATCTGAAAACACGGTATCAGTTTCCACATGTACGCTGACGACACCCAGCTCTACCTCACTACCACTTCTCTCGACCGCCTCCACGGTCTCTAAATTGTCAGACTGCTTGTCCGACATCCAGTTCTGGATGAGCAGAAATTGCCTCCAACTAAATATTGGGAAGACTGAAGCCATTGTCTTCGGTCCCCGCCCCAAACTCCGTTCCCTAGCCACTGACACCATCCCTCTCCCTAGCATCTGTCTGAGGCTGAACCACACTGTTTGCAACCTTGGTGTCATATTTGACCCTGAAATGAGCTTCTGACCACATATCCGCGGCATAACTAAGACCGTCTATTTCCACCTCCGTAACATCGCCCGTCTCCGCCCCGCCTCAGCTCATCTGCTGTTGAAACCCTCATCCATGCCTTTGTTACCTCTAGACTTGACTATTCCAACGCACTCCTGGCCTCCCACATTCTACCCTACATAAACATGAGGTGATCCAAAACTCAGCTGCCCGTGTCCTAACTCGCACCAAGTCCCGTTCACCCATCACCCCTGTGCTCACTGACTTCCATTGGCTCCCGGTTAAGCAACGCCTCGATTTCAAAATTGTCATCCTTGTTTTCAAATCCCTCCATGGTCTCGCCCCTTCCTATCTCTGTAATCTCCTCCAGTCCCACAACCCCCGAGATACCTGAGCTCCTCCAATTCTGCCCTCTTGAGCATCCCTGATTATAATCGCTCAACCTTTGGTGGCCGTGCCTTCTGTTGCCTAGGCCCTAAGCTTTGGAATTCCCTGCCTAAACCTGTCCGCCTCACTACCTTTCCTTCCTCCTTTAAGACGCTCCTTAAAACCTACCTCTTTGACCAAGCTTTTGGTCATCTGCCCTAATTTCGTTTTAGTGGCTCGGTGTCAAATTTTTTGTCTTATAACATTCCTGTGAAGCACCTTGGGATGTTTTACTATGTTAAAGGCGCTATATACAAGTTGTTGTTGGATTGATACAAGGCTATGGGGAGAGAGCGGGGTAGTGGGATTAGTTTGGGATTGATACAGGGTAATGGGGAGAGAGCGGGGCAGTGGAATTAGTTTGGGATTGATGCAGGGTAATGGGGAGAGAGCGGGGCAGTGGGATTAGTTTGGGATTGATACAGGGTAATGGGGAGAGAGCAGGACAGTGGAATTAGTTTGCTATTGATACAGGGCTATGGGGAGAGAGCGGGGCAGTGGGATTAGTTTGGGATTGATACAGGGCTATGGGGAGAGCGGGACAGTGGGATTAGTTTGGGATTGATACAGGGCTATGGGGAGAAAGCGAGGCAGTGGAATTAGTTTGGGATTGATGCAGGGCTGTGAGGAGAGAACGGGGCAGTAGGAATAGTTTGGGATTGATACAGGGCTGTGGGATTAGTTTGGGATTGATACAGGGCGATGTGGAAAAAGCGTGGCAGTGGGATTAGTTTGGGATTGATAAAGGGCTATGGTGTGAGACCGGGGCAATGGGATTAGTTTGGGATTGATACGGGGCTATGGGGGAGCGGGGCTGTTGGATTAGTTTGGATTGATACAGGGCTATGTGTAGAGAGCATACAATGGGATTAGTTTGGGATTGATACAGGGCAATGCGGAGAGAGCGGGACAGTGAGATTACTTTGGGGATTGATGCAGGGCTATGGGGAGAGAGCGGGGCAGTGGGATTCATTTGGGGTTGATACAGGGCTCTGGGGACAGTGGGATTAGTTTGGGATGGATACAGGGCCATGGGGAGAGTGGGATTAGTTTGGGATTGATACAGGGCTATGGGGAGAGTGGGGCAGTGGAATTAGTTTGGGATTGATACAGGGCTATGGGGACAGTGGGATTAGTTTGGGATTGATACAGGGCTATGGGGAGAGTGGGGCAGTGGAATTAGTTTGGGATTGATACAGGGCTATGGGGACAGTGGGATTAGTTTGGGATTGATACAGGGCTATGGGGAGAGTGGGACAGTGGAATTAGTTTGGGATTGATACAGGGCTATGGGGGCAGTGGGATTAGTTTGGGATTGATACAGGGCTATGGGGAGAGGGACAGTGGAATTAGTTTGGGATTGATACAGGGCTATGGGGAGAGTGGGACAGTGGAATTAGTTTGGGATTGATACAGGGCTATGGGGAAGAGAGCGGGGCAGTGGGGTTCATCCCCGCCACATACTCCGTTCCCTAGCCACCAATTCCATCCCTCTCACTGGCATCTGTCTGAGGCTGAACCAGACTGTTCGCAACTTTGGTGTCATATTTGACCCTGAAATGAGCTTCCGACCACATATCCGCGCCATAACTAAGACCGCCTATTTCCACCCCCATAACATCGCCCGTGTCTGCCGCTACCTCCGCTCACCTGCTGCTGAAACCCTCATCCATGCCTTTGTTACCTCCAGACTTGACTATTCAAAGCTCTACTGGCCGGCCTCCCACATTCTACCCTCCATAAATTTCAGCTCATCCAAAACTTTGCTGCACGTGTCCTAACTCTCACCAAGTCCCATTCACCCATCACCCCTGTGCTCATTGATCTACATTGCCTCCCGGTGCAGCAACACCTTGATTTTAAAATTCTCATCCTTGTTTACAAATCCCTCCATAGCCTCGCTCCTCCCTACCTCTGTAACCTCCTCCAGCCCTACAACCCTCTGAGATATCTGCGCTCCTCCAATTCTGGCCTCTTGAGCATCCCTGATTTTAATCACTCCACCATTGGCGGCCGTGCCTTCAGCTGCCTGGGCCCTAAGCTCTGGAATTCCCTCCCTAAACGTCTCCGCCTCTCTACCTCTTTCCTCCTTTAAGCGAGAGACATAAAAACAGACTGTAAAAGCTTCTATAGGTATGTAAAAAGGAAAAGATTAGCGAAAGTAAATGTGGGTCCCTTACAGGCTGAGACAGGAGAAATTATAATGGGGAATAAGGAAATGGCAGAGAAATTAAACAAATACTTTGTGTCTGTCTTCACGGAAGAAGACACAAAAAACTTCCCAGAAATAGTGGAGAACCAAGGCTCTAGCAAGAATGAGGAACTGAAAGAAATTAGTATTAGTAAAAAAATAGTACTGGAGAAATTAATGGGACTGAAAGCCGATAAATCCCCATGACCTGATGGCCTACATCCTAGGGTTTTGAAAGAGGTGGCTATAGAGATAGTGGATGCATTGGTTGTCATTTTCCAAAATTCCATAGATTCTGGAACGGTTCCCGTGGATTGGAAGGTAGCAAATGTAACCCCACTATTTAAGAAAGGAGGGAGAGAGAAAACGGGGAACTACAGACCAGTTAGCCTGACATCAGTAGTAAGGAAAATGCTAGAATCTATTATTAAGGGCGTGGTAACAGGGCACTTAGAAAATAATAATAGGATTGGGCAGAGTCAACACGGATTTATGAAAGGGAAATTGTGTTTGACGAATCTGTTGGAGTTTTTTGAGGTTGTAACTAGCAGAATAAATAAGGGGGAACCAGTGGATGTGGTGTATTTGGATTTTCAGAAGGCATTCGATAAGGTGCCACACAAGATGTTATTAAACAAAATTAGGGCTCATGTGATTGGGGGTAATATACTAGCATGGATTGAGGATTGGTTAACGGACAGAAAACAGAGATAGGAATAAACGGGTCATTTTCGGGTTGGCAGGCTGTAACTAGTGGGGTACCGCAAGGATCAGTGCTTGGGCCTCAGCTATTCACAAACTACATCAATGATTTGGATGAGGGGACCAAATGTAATGTATCCAAGTTTGCTGATGATACAAAGCTGGGTGGGAATGTAAGTTGTGAGGAGGATGCAAGGAGGCTTCAAGGGGATATAGACAGGCTAAGTGAGTGGGCAAGAACATGGCAAATGGAATATAATGTGGAGAAATGTGAAGTTATCCACTTTGGTAGGAAAAATAGAAAAGCAGAGCATTTTTTAAATGGTGAGAGATTGGGAAATGTTGGTGTTCAGAGGGACCTGGGTGTCCTTGTACACAAGTCACTGAAAGTTAACATGCAGGTACAGCAAGCAATTAGGAAAGCAAATGGTATGTCGGCCTTTATTACAAGAGGATTTGAGTATAAGAGTAAAGACGTCTTACTGCAATTATATAGGGCCCTGGTGAGACCACACCTGGAGTATTGTGTACAGTTTTGGTTTCTTTACCTAAGGAAGGATATACTTGCCATAGGAGTGCAACGAAGGTTCACCAGACTGGTTCCTGGGATGGGGGGATTGTCCTATGAGGACAGATTGAGTAGACTAGGCCTATATTCT
>JASTWF010000658.1:155377-157877 GCA_030390025.1 Squalus acanthias | reverse complement strand
CTGTCTCGCCCTCTCTCTCTGTCTCGCCCTCTCTCTCTGTCTCGCCCTCTCTCTCTGTCTCGCCCTCTCTCTCTGTCTCGCCCTCTCTCTCTGTCTCGCCCTCCCTCTCTGTCTCGCCCTCTCTCTCTGTCTCGCCCTCTCTCTCTGTCTCGCCCTCTCTCTCTGTCTCGCCCTCTCTCTCTGTCTCGCCCTCTCTCTCTGTCTCGCCCTCTCTCTCTGTCTCGCCCTCCCTCTCTGTCTCGCCCTCTCTCTCTGTCTCGCCCTCTCTCTCTGTCTCGCCCTCTCTCTCTGTCTCGCCCTCTCTCTCTGTCTCGCCCTCTCTCTCTGTCTCGCCCTCCTCTCTGTCTCGCCCTCTCTCTCTGTCTCGCCCTCTCTCTCTGTCTCGCCCTCTCTCTCTGTCTCGCCCTCTCTCTCTGTCTCGCCCTCTCTCTCTGTCTCGCCCTCTCTCTCTCTGTCTCGCCCTCTCTCTCTCTCTGTCTCGCCCTCTCTCTCTCTCTGTCTCGCCCTCTCTCTCTGTCTCGCCCTCTCTGTCTCTCTCTCCCCCTCTCTCTCTGTCTCGCCCTCTCTCTCTGTCTCGCCCTCCCTCTCTGTCTCGCCCTCTCTCTCTGTCTCGCCCTCTCTCTGTCTGTCTCGCCCTCTCTCTCTGTCTCGCCCTCTCTCTCTGTCTCGCCCTCTCTCTCTGTCTCGCCCTCTCTCTCTGTCTCGCCCTCTCTCTCTGTCTCGCCCTCTCTCTCTGTCTCGCCCTCTCTCTCTGTCTCGCCCTCCCTCTCTGTCTCGCCCTCTCTCTCTGTCTCGCCCTCTCTCTCTGTCTCGCCCTCTCTGTCTCTCTCTCCCCCTCTCTCTCTGTGTCTCTCCCTCTCTCTCAGTGTGGAGCTTGGCGCTGTGTCAGTGTGGGGCTGCTCTCTCTCTAGCTGGAATTTGTCCAGCAGTTTGTGTATAAAATGAGTGAGTGTGTCGCTAACCCTGTGACCCCAGCCCCTGGGGCAGAGCAGGAAGCTGGATAATTGCACCCATTAAATGCAGGAGCCGAGTGTGTGATGGGAGTGCGCTCAGTCTTTGATTAAATACCTGAAACTGCTTTAAAGCAGTGTCGCTGCCAGCGGGAGTGCCTTGCTCCTGTCTGCACTCTGGACTCTGTCTGTACTAACACACTCCTGAATTACCACACCAATAAACAATTCATTACAGATTTGTATTTGATCAGTTAGCAGAAGCATTAAACAGCGCAGTATTTGACCTCCTTCTGGAACCTTTCCATTAATAATTACTGCCAAACACAACCAGTTCCCGAGGATTCAGCACCTCCTAAAGGATTCCTAATCCGCTCTGTTCCCATCTCCCTTCATCCCCCTTTCCTTCATCCCCCTTTCCTTCATCCCCCTCTCCAATCTAATCTCCAATGTTGACAGTTTCTGCCTCAGCCACTAACCCTGGGAGTGAATCCCACAGCCTCACAACTCTCCGTGTGAAGAAGTCTCTCCTGCCCTCTGTCCCAAATCTCTGACATTTAATCTTGTATCTGTGGCTCTTTGTTCCAGACCCTCTACTGGAAACAGTCTGCTTCTATCCACCCTGTCCCATCCTTACAGAATTTTACACACCTCGATCTAAGGCAAGTGGATCCTCCCTCGCTGCCCATTCCATAATTACACATCTACCATCCCTGTTCCACAATCTTGTTTGTTAACTTTTGACCTGTTTAACTTTTCTGCCCAGTTCATGTGTCCTGGATCCGATCTTATCTCATTGAACTTTGCCCTGTTCCAGTCCAGCAGCCAGACCAGTAATGAAGAGAAAGTCAGGAGGGCGGGAGTGTCGGTGCCGGGTGTTGACTGGCGATCACCAATCGTTAAATGAGCCCTACTGATTTTTTGATTTGCCGATCAGAGCTGGGACCAACAGGAGGAGGGTTAAGTTCGGCTCCTGCCACAAGCTGCGGCTTCACTTCCTGCCTGACAGCTGTTTACAGACTGGTAACTTTCTCACTGACAGCCTCCTCCTACTGAACTCACTCAGTGAGCCCGGGCCCGGCCCATGGGGGGCTCGACTCTGGGGCTGGTCAGTGTGACTGCAGTCAGTGTCGATGATGTCAGTGCAAGTCCTGGAATCGCTTTCCAATCCCCCAGGAATGTCTCAAAAGAAACCAAAAAAGGAGAACTGACACGGACTGACGTGGGAGGCTCCTCAATATCTGAAACACCAGAGAGCAGACCGGAAAGGAACAGACTTAGGGAGGCCCAGTCCCCACTCCCCCACAATCCCAGTCCCCGCTCCCCTTCTCCCACACTCCACCTGCTCCCACACAATCCCAATCCCCCGCTCCCCCACAATCCCAACCCCCCACAATCCCAGTCCCTGCTCCCCTTCTCCCACACAATCCCAATCCCCCACAATCCCAGTCCCCGCTCCCCTTCTCCAACACTCCACCTGCTCCCCCACAATCCCAATCCCCCGCTCCCCCACAATCCCGCTCCCCTTCTCCCACACTCCACCTGCTCCC
>JASTWF010000658.1:85898-155177 GCA_030390025.1 Squalus acanthias | reverse complement strand
GACCGGGAGGAGAGAGATTCGCGTATAATGGAGATAGAGTAAAGGAACGGGTGGTCAATGGGGCTGAGCTGGTTTAAATCATCTTTTAAAATTTTGAATGTAATTAATAGAACCATTCGGCCCATTGTGCCTGTGCTGGCTCTTTGAAAGATTAATCGCACTCCCCCGCTCTTTCCCCACAGCCCTGCAAATCTTTTCCCCTCAAGTATTTATCCAATTCCCTTTTGAAAATTACTATTGAATCTGCTTCCACCGCCCTTTCAAGCAGCGCATTCCAGATCACAACAACTCACTGCATAACAAAAAAAAATCCTCATCTCATCTCTGGTTCTTTTGCTAAATCCCCTAAATCCTCTGGTTACCGACCCTCCTGCCAGTGGAAACAGTTTCTCCTTATTTACTCTATCAAAACCCTTCATGATTTTGAACACCTCTATCAAATCTCCCCTTAACCTTCTCTGCTCTGAGGAGAACAATCCCAGTTTTTCCAGTCTCCACATAACGGAAGTCCCTCATCCCTGGAATCATTCCAGTAAATCTCCTCTGCACCCTCTCCAAGGCCTTGACATCCTTCCGAAAGTGCGGGGCCCAGAATTGAACACAATACTCCAGCTGGGGCCCAACCAGTGTTTCATACAATTTGATTGGCCAAGTGTTTGATTTGTATGTGGGAGAGCACTTTGGAGATAGTGACCACAATTCGGTGACTTTCACTATTGCAATGGAGAGGGATAGGGCCATACGGCAGGGCAGGGTTTATAATTGGGGGAGGAGTAATTATGATGCGATTAGGCAAGAATTAGGGAGTATAAGATGGGAACAGAAACTATCAGGGAAAGGCACAAACAAAAAGTGGAGCTTTTTCATGGAGCAATTACTGCGTGTCCTTGATAGGTATGTCCCTGTCAGGCAGGGAGGAAATGGTCGAGTGAGAGAACCATGGTTCACAAAAGAGGTTGAATGTCTAGTCAAGAGGAAAAAGGAAGCGTATGTAAGGATGAGAAAACAAGGTTCAGTTGGGTCGATTGAGGGGTACAAGGTAGCAAGGAATGAGCTAAAAAAAGAGCTTAGGAGAGCTAGGAGGGGCCATGAGAAGTCCTTGGCGGGTCGGATCAAGAAAAACCCCAAGGCTTTTTACTCTTATGTGAGAAATAAAAGAATGACCAGGGTGAGGGTAGGGCCGGTCAAGGACAGTAGTGGGAACTTGTGCATGGAGTCAGAAGAGATAGGAGAGGTGATGAATGAATACTTTTCGTCAGTGTTCACCGAGGAGAGGGGCCATGTTTTTGAGGATGAGAGTGTGATAAAGGTGGATAGGCTGGAGGAGGTAGATGTTCTGAGGGAAGATGTTTTAGCAATTTTGAAGAACCTGAGGGTCGATAAGTCCCCTGGGCCAGATGGGATATATCCTAGGATTCTTTGGGAGGCAAGGGAGGAGATTGCAGAGCCTTTGGCTTTGATCTTTGGGTCTTCACTGTCCACGGGGATGGTGCCAGAGGACTGGAGAGTGGCGAATGTTGTTCCTCTCTTCAAGAAAGGAAATAGGAATGACCCTGGTAATTATAGGCCGGTTAGTCTTACTTCGGTGGTTGGTAAGATAATGGAAAAGGTCCTGAGGGATAGGATTTATGACCATTTGGAAAGAGGCAACTTAATCAGGGATAGTCAACACGGATTCGTGAAGGGTAAGTCTTGCCTAACAAATTTGATTGAATTCTTTGAGGAGGTAACTAAGTGTGTAGATGAAGGTAGAGCAGTTGATGTCGTATACATGGATTTTAGTAAGGCGTTTGATAAGGTTCCCCATGGTCGGCTCATGAAGAAAGTAAGGAGTTGTGGGATAGAGGGAAATTTGGCCGATTGGATAAGTAACTGGCTATCTCATAGAAGGCAGAGGGTGGTGGTGGATGGAAAATTTTCGGACTGGAGACCAGTTACCAGCGGTGTGCCACAGGGGTCGGTGCTGGGTCCTCTGCTGTTTGTGATTTTTATCAATGACTTGGAGGAGGGGACTGAAGGGTGGATCAGTAAATTTGCTGATGACACCAAGATTGGTGGAGTAGTGGATGAGGTGGAGGGCTGTTGTAAGCTGCAAAGAGACATTGATAGGATGCAGAGCTGGGCCGAAAAATGGCAGATGGAATTTAACCCTGATAAGTGCGAGGTGATTCATTTTGGTAGGGCAAATTTGAATAAGGATTACAGGGTCAACGGCAGGGTTCTGAGGAACGTGGAGGAACAGAGGGATCTGGGGGTTCATATCCACAGATCTCTGAAGGTTGCCACTCAAGTGGATAGAGCAGTAAAGAAGGCCTATAGTGTCTTAGCGTTTATTAACAAGGGGTTTGAGTTTAAGAACCGTGAGGTTATGCTACAACTGTACAGGACCTTGGTGAGACCACATTTTGAATAGTGTGTGCAGTTCTGGTCACCTCACTATAGGAAGGACGTGGAAGCATTGGAAAGAGTGCAAATGAGATTTACCAGGATGCTGCCTGGTTTGGGGGGGAAGTCTTATGAGGAAAGATTGAGGGAGTTAGGGCTTTTCTCTTTGGAGCGGAGGAGGATGAGAGGCGACTTAATAGAGGTTTATAAGATGATGAGGGGGATAGATAGAGTGGATGTTCAGAGACTATTTCCTCGGGTGGAGGTAGCTGTTACAAGGGGGCATAACTATAAGGTGCATGGGGGGAGATATAGAAGGGATGTCCGAGGTAGATTCTTTACTCAGAGAGTGGTTGGGGTGTGGAATGGACTGCCTGCTGTGATCGTGGAGTCAGACACTTTAGGAACTTTCAAGCGGTTATTGGATAAGCACATGGAGCACACCAGAATGATAGGGAGTGGGATAGCTTGATCTTGGTTTCGGACAATGCTCGGCACAACATCGAGGGCCAAAGGGCCTGTACTGTGCTGTACTGTTCTATGTTCTAAGTGTCTCCAGCTGCAGCTACTCGAAATCTACGTTTCGGAGCTGCGGCTGGAGTCACTGTGGAGTATCCGCGAGGCTGAGATCTTCGTAGATAGCACGTTTAACGAGGTGGTCACACCGCAGGTAAAGAGTGCACAGGCAGGCAGGGAATGGGTGACCGCCAGACAGAGTAAAAGAACTAGGAAGGTAGTGCAGGAGTCCCCTGGGTCCATCTGCCTCTCCAACACATTTTCCCTTTTGGATACTGCTGGGGGAGATGGTTTCTCAGGGGAATGCAGCAAGAGCCAAGTCCGTGGCACTATGAGTGGCTCAGCTGCACAGGAGGGGAGGAAAAAGAGTGGGAGAGCAATAGTGATAGGGGATTCTAACGTAAGGGAACAGATAGACGTTTCTGTGGCCACAGACGTGACTCCAGGATGGTATGTTGCCTCCTTGGTGCCAGGGTCAAGGATGTCACTGAGCGGCTGCAGGACATTCTGAAGGGGGAGGGTGAACAGCCAGAGGTCGTGGTCCATATTGGTACCAATGACATGGGAAGGTGGGAGCTGTACAAGCTGGACGGGTTACACCTCGGCAGAAACGGGGCCAACATCCTCGCAGGGGGGTTTGCTGGTGCTGTTGCGAAGGATTTAAACTAGTTTGTCAGGGGGTTGGGAACCTAAGTGTGGGCCCAGAACGGAGAGAAACAAAGCTGGAAGTGCAAGTTAGAAAAGTAGTCAGCAAAACTAGTAGGGAGCAGAAACAAAGGCCAACAGTAAAGAGGGTCAAAGTGCAGAAAAATATTAAACAGGCAAAGTTGAAGGCACTTTATCTAAATGCACGCAGCATTCGCAACAAGGTGGATGAATTAATGGCACTAATGGAAGTAAATGGGTATGATGTAATTGCCATTACAGAGACATGGTTGCAGGGTAACCAAAGCTGGGAACTGAATGTTCCAGGGTACCCAACATTTAGGAAGGACAGACAAAAAGGAAAAGGAGGTGGCGTAGCGCTGTTAATAAGGGATGAGATCGGTATGGTAGAGATAAAAGATCTTGGCTTGGCAGATCGTGATGTAGAACTGGAATCAGTTTGGGTGGAGCTAAGAAACAGCAAAGGACGGAAAAAATTGGTGGGAGTTGTGTATAGGCCACCAAACAGTAGTGGTAATGTAGGGCACAGTATCAATCAAGAGATTAGAAGTGAATGTAACAAGGGCAATACGGTAATCATAGGGGACTTTAATCTACATATTGACTGGGCAAATCAAATTACCACTAATGGTGTGGAGGACGAATTCTTGGAATGCATGCGAGATGGTTTCCTGGATCAGTATGTGGAGGAACCAACCAGGGAACAGGCTATTCTGGATCTGGTACTGTGTAATGAGAAAGGGCTAATCAATAATCTTGTGGTAAAGGGGCCTTTAGGGACAAGTGACCACAATATGATTGAATTTTACATTAAGTTTGAGAGTGATGTAGTCCAATCTGAAACTAAGGTCTTCAATCTAAACAGAGGAAACTACAAGGGTATGAGGGACAAGTTGGCCATGGTAGATTGGGAGACTACACTAAAAGGTATGAAGGTGGACATACAATGGCTAACATTCAAAGAAATAATGCATAATTTGCAACAAACATATATTCCTCTAGGGCATAAAAACCCAAAAGGAAAAGTGATCCAACCATGGCTAACAAAAGAAATTAAAGCTAGTATTAAGTCAAAGGAGGAAGCTTATAAAGTTGCCAGAAAAAGCGGTCAGCCTGAGGATTGGGATCTTTTTAGAAATCAGCAAAGGGGGACCTAGAAATTGATAAAGAAAGGGAAAATGGAATATGAGCACAAACTAGTGAAAAATATAAACGTATTGTAAAAGCTTCTATAGGTATGTGAAAAGGAAAAGACTGGCAAAGGTAAATGTAGGTCTTTTACAGTCAGAGACGGGAGAATTTATAATGGGGAAATGAGGAAATGGCAGGGAAAATTAAATAAATACTTTGTTTCTGTCTTCACGGAGGAAGACACAAAAAACCTCCCAGAAATATGAGAAAACCAAGGGTGTGATGAGAATGAGGAACTTAAAGAAATTATTATTAGTAAAAAAATAGTACTAGCAAAATTAATGGGACTAAAAGTCGACAAATCCCAAGGACCGGATGACCTACATCCTAGGGTTTTGAAAGAGGTGGCCATTAGAATAGTGGACGCATTGGTTGTCATCTTCCAAAATTCTATAGATTCTGGAACGGTTCCTGCAGATTGGAGGATAGCAAATGTAACCTCGCTATTTAAGAAAGGAGGGAGAGAGAAAACTGGGAACTACAGACCTGTTAGCCTCACATCAGTAGTTGGGAAAATGCTGGAATCTATTATAAAGGATGCAATAACTGGGCACTTAGAAAGTAATAGTAAGATTGGGCAGAGTCAACATGGATTTATGAAAGGGAAATCCTGTTTGACAAACCTATTGGAGTTCTTTGAGGATGTAACTAGTGGAGTAGACAAAGGGGAACCGGTAGATGTGGTGTATCTGGATTTTCAGAAGGCCTTCGATAAGGTCCCACACAAGAGGTTGGTGAACAAAATTAGGGCACATGGAATTGGGGATAATATACTAGCATGGATTGAGAATTGGTTAACAGACAGAAAACAAAGAGTAGGGATAAACGGGTCTTTTCCAGGATGGCAGGCTGTGACTAGTGGGGGTACCACAAGGATCGGTGCTCGGGCCCCAGCTATTCACAATCTATATCAATGATTTGGATGAGGGGACTAAATGTAACATTTCCAAATTTGCTGATGACACAAAGCTAGGTGGCAGTGTCAGCTGCGAAGAGGATGTGAAGAGGCTTCAAGGGGATCTCGACAGGCTCAGTGAGTGGGCGAGAACATGGCAGATGGAATATAATGTGGATAAATGTGAAGTTATCCACTTTGGTAGAAAAAACAGAAAGGCAGAGTATTTCCTAAATGGTGAAAGATGGGGAATGCAGATGCTCAAAGGGACCTGGGTGTCCTTGTACATGAGTCACTGAAAGTGAATGTGCAGGTGCAGCAAGCCATTAGGAAGGCAAATGGTATGCTTGCCTTCATTACAAGAGGATTTGAGTACAGGAGTAAAGAAGTTTTACTCCAATTATATAGGGCCTTGGTGAAACCACACCTGGAGTAGTGTGTACAATTTTGGTCTCCTTACCTAAGGAAGGATATACTTGCCATAGAGGGAGTGCAACGAAGGTTCACGAGATTGATTCCTGGGATGGCGGGACTGTCGTATGAGAAGAGATTGTGTAAACTAGGCCTGTATTCTCTTGAATTCAGAAGAATGAGAGGGGATCTCATTGAAGCATACAAAATTATTACAGGGCTTGATAGGATGGATGCTGGGAGAATGTTTCCCTTAGCTGGGGAGTCTAGAACCAGGTGCCACAGCCTCAAGATAAAGGGTAGGCCGTTCAGGACCGAGATGAGAAGAAATTTCTTCACACAGAGGGTGGTGAATCTTTGGAATTCTCTACCCCAGAGGGCTGTGGAGGCTCAGTCATTGGGTATATTCAAAACAGAAGTCGATAGATTTCTGACTAGTAAGGGCATCAAGGGATATGGTGATAGGGCCGGTGAATGGAGTTGAGGCAGAAGATCAGCCATGATCTCATTGAATGGCGGAGCAGGCTCGAAGGGCCGAATGGCCTACTCCTCCTATTTCTTATGTTCTTAGATTAGTGTATCTGTCCCCCATGATCAGTGTATCTGTCCCCCATGATCAGTCTATCTGTCCCCCATGATCAGTCTATCTGTCCCCCATGATCAGTCTATCTGTCCCCCATGATCAGTCTATCTGTCCCCCATGATCAGTGTATCTGTCCCCCATGATCAGTGTATCTGTCCCCCATGATCAGTGTATCTGTCCCCCATGATCAGTGTATCTGTCCCCCATGATCAGTGTATCTGTCCCCCATGACCAGTGTATCTGTCCCCCATGACCAGTGTATCTGTCCCCCATGACCAGTGTATCTGTCCCCCATGACCAGTGTATCTGTCTCCCTAGATCAGTCTATCTGTATCCCTGACCGCCGGGGTACATCACTCCCAGCACTGACCCCTGGGGTACCTCACTCCCAGCACTGACCCCTGGGGTACCTCACTCCCCACACTGACCCCTGGGGTACCTCACTCCCCACACTGACCCCTGGGGTACCTCACTCCCCACACTGACCCCTGGGGTACCTCACTCCCCACACTGACCCCTGGGGTACATCACTCCCAGCACTGACCCCTGAGGTACCTCACTCCCCACACTGAGCCCTGGGGTACCTCACTCCCCACACTGACCCCTGGGGTACCTCACTCCCCACACTGACCCCTGGGGTACCTCACTCCCCACACTGACCCCTGGGGTACCTCACTCCTAGCACTGACCCCTGGGGTACCTCACTCCCAGCACTGACCCCGGGGGTACCTCACTCCCAGCACTGACCCCTGGGGTACATCACTCCCCACACTGACCCTGGGGTACCTCACTCCCCACACTGACCCCTGGGGTACCTCACTCCCCACACTGACCCCTGGGGTACCTCACTCCCCACACTGACCCCTGGGGTACCTCACTCCCCACACTGACCCCTGGGGTACATCACTCCCAGCACTGACCCCTGGGGTACCTCACTCCCCGCACTGACCCCTGGGGTACCTCACTCCCCACACTGACCCCTGGGGTACCTCACTCCCCACACTGACCCCTGGGGTACCTCACTCCCCACACTGACCCCTGGGGTACCTCACTCCCAGCACTGACCCCTGGGGTACCTCACTCCCAGCACTGACCCCTGGGGTCCCTCACTCCACACACTGACCCCTGGGGTACCTCACTCCCCACACTGACCCCTGGGATACCTCACTCCCCGCACTGACCCCTGGGATACCTCACTCCCCGCACTGACCCCCTGGGGTACCTCACTCCCAGCACTGACCCCTGGGGTACCTCACTTCCCCGCACTGACCCCCTGGGGTACATCACTCCCAGCACTGACCTCTGGGGTACCTCACTCCCCACACTGACCCCTGGGGTACCTCACTCCTCGCACTGACCCCTGGGGTACCTCACTCCCCACACTGACCCCTGGGGTACCTCACTCCCCACACTGACCCCCTGAGGTACCCCACTCCCCGCACTGACCCCTGGGATACCTCACTCCCCACACTGACCCCTGGGGTACCTCACTCCCAGCACTGACCTCTGGGGTACATAAGACGTAGGAGCAGGAGTCGGTCATTTGGCCCCTCGAGCCTGCTCCGCCATTCAATAAGATCATGGCTGGTCTGATCTTGGCCTCAACTCCATTTCCCTGCCCACTCCCCATAACCCTTGACTCCCTTACCATTCAAAAATCTGTCTATCTCCACCTTAAATATATTCAATGACCCAGCCTCCACAGCTCCCTGGGGAAGAGAATTCCAAAGATTCACGACCCTCAGAGAAGAAATTCCTCCTCCTCATTTCTGTTTTAAATGGGTGCTCTCTTATTCTGAGATTATGCACCCAAGTCCTAGATTCCCCCATGAGGGGAAACATCCTCTCTACATCTACCCTGTCAAACCCCTTCAGAATCTTGTATGTTTCAATAAGATCCCCTCATTCTTCTAAACTCCAATGATTATAGGCCCAACCTGCTCAACCTTTCTTCATAAGACAAACCCTTCATCACAGGAATCAACCTAGTGAACCTTCTCTGAATTGCCTCCAATGCAAGTATATCCTTCCTTAAATAAGGAGACCAAAACTGTATGCAATACTCCAGGTGTGGTCTCACCAGCGCCCTGTACAGTTGTAACATGACTTCCCTACTTTTATACTCCATTCCCATTGCAATAAAGGGCAACATTCCATTTGCCTTCCTAATTACTTGCTGTACCTGCATGCTAACTTTTGTGATTCATTTACAAGGAGCCCCAGATCCCTCTGTACCTCAGCATTTTGTAATCTCTCCCCATTTAAAAAAATAATTTGCTTTTTTATTTTTCCTACCAAAGTGGATAACCTCGCATTTTCCCACATTATACTCCATCTGCCAGATTTTTGCCCACTTAACCTATCTATATCTCTTTGGAGATTTTTTGTGTCCTCCACACAATTTGCTTTCCCACCTATCTTTGTATCATCAGCAAATTTGGCTACATTACACTCGGTCCCTTCATCCAAGTCATTAATATAGATTGTAAATAGTTGAGGCCCCAGGACTGATCCCTGCGGCACCCCACTAGTTACAGTTTGCCAACCAGAAAATGACCCATTTATCCCGACTCTCTGTTTTCTGTTAGTTAGCCAATCCTCTATCCATGCTCATATATTACCCCCAACCCCATGAGCTCTTATCTTGTGTAGTAACCTTTTATGTGGCACCTTATCGAATGCCTTCTGGAAATCCAAATACACAACATCTACTGGTTCCCCTTTATCCACCCTGCTCGTTACATCCTCAAAGAATTCCAGCAAATTTGTCAAACATGATTTCCCTTTCATAAAACCATGCTGACTCTGCTTGACTATATTATGATTTTCTAAATGTCCTGCTACCACTTCCTTAATGATGGACTCCAGTATTTTTCCAATGACAGATGTTAGGCTAACTGGTCGATAGTTGCCTGCTTTCTGTCTCCCTCCTTTCTTAAATAGGGGCGTTACATTTGTGGTTTTCCAGTCCACTAGGACCTCTCCAGAATCCAGGGAATTTTGGTATATTGCAACCAATGCATCCACTATCTCTTCAGCCACCTCTTAAGACCCGAGGATGCAGGCCATCGGGTCCAGGGGACTTGTCCACCTTTAGTCCCATTAGTTTGCCTAGTACTTTTTCTCTAGTGATAGTGATTGTTTTAAGTTTCCCCCCCCCCCACCCCAATAGCCCCTTGATTATCCATTATTAGTGTCTTCTACCGTGAAGACAGATACAAAATTTTTGTTCAAAGTCTCTGCCATTTCCCTGTTTCCCATTATTAATTCCCCAGACTTAGTTCCCTCACTCCCAGCACTGAGCCCCCGGGGCACCTTACTCCCAGCACCTCACCCGCAGCAGTGACCCCCGGGGTACATCACTCCCTGGGGTTCATAACTCCCAGCCCTTCCCCAGCCCACAGCATCCGATCAGACCAACTCTTCCTGTCGATCACCACTGATACATTCTCTCAGTACATTACAACAGTCACACCACTTCAAAAGTACTTCATTGGCTGTAAAGTGCTTTGAGACGTCCGGTGGTCGTGAAAGGCGCTATATAAATGCAAGTCTTTTTCTTTTCTCACACCAGCCACCTGAATGTTTGCAGCAAGCCTCTTAAAGTGAGACTAACCACCTCCCCTTGACATTCAATGGCATTACCATCGCCGAATCCCCCACCATCAAAATCCTGGGGGTTACTATTGACCAGAAACTTAACTGGACCAGCCACATAAATACTGTGGCAACAAGAGCAGGTCAGAGGCTAGGTATTCTGCGGCGAGTGTCTCACCTCCTGACTCCCTAAAGTCTTTCCACCATCTACAAGGCACAAGTAAGGAGTGTGATGGAATACTCTCCACTTGCCTGGATGAGTGCAGCTTCAACAACACTAAAGAAGCTCGACACCATCCAGGACAAAGCAGCCCGCTTGATTGGCACCCCATCCACCACCTTAAACATTCACTCCCTCCACCATCGGCATACCATGGCTGCAGTATGTACCATCTACAAGATGCACTGCAGCAACTCGCCAAGGCTTCTTAGGCAGCACCTCCCAAACCCGCGACCTCTTCCACCTAGAAGGACAAGAGCAGCAGGCGTATGGGAACACCACCACCTCCAAGTTCCCCTCCAAGTCACACACCATCCTGACTTGGAAGTATATCGCCGATCCTTCATCGTCGCTGGGTCAAAATCCTGGAACTCCCTACCTAACAGCACTGTGGGAGTACCTTCACCACATGGACTGCAGCGGTTCAAGAAGGCGGCTCACCACCACCTTCTCAAGGGCAACTAGGGATGGGCAATAAATGCTGGCCTTGCCAGCGATGCCCACATAAGCGAATTAAAAAAAAATCACTTTATCCAATGTCTTCTGAAAATTAAAATCTATTACATTCCCTTTTCATATCCAACTGGGCAATTCTTGAAGAAACTCTCTTAAACCGATAAAACAAAACATGTTTTGGACTAACTGACTAACCCCAGCCTTTCTAAATATGCATGAATGATGATCCAGGTGTTGCCGTCCGGTCTAATCTCTTCTCTTTTAATCGACAGGAACTGGTGTGCCTATGTAGTTTCACGGGTGGTATCCTGTGTCATAGAGGATGGAATATCAACATACGTCAAACCAGAGTATCAGCCCTGTGGATGGGGTCAGTTGCAGTGCCCGCGGACAGTGATGTGAGTCATAGAGTCATAACGGCACAGAAGGAGGCCATTTGACCCATCGAGTCTGTGCCGGCTCTCTGCAGAGCAATCCAGTTAGTCCTTTCCCCCGCTCTATCCCCGTAGCCCTACAAGTTTATTTCCCGAAAGTGCCTATCCAGTCTCCCCTTGAAAACATTCAGGGGGAAAAATTCAGTTGGTTGCGCCTCCCGTTAGCGCCTTAAGAGGGCGCTAATGGGGCGCAAAGCCGCTAGCGCCCGGGCGCAGCGATGTTTGCGCCGATCGGCAACTTAACTAGACATTGTGCGGCGGCGCTAAACTTTACCGCCGCGACCACCTGCGCGCGCAGATTGTGATGTCATTCCATGGTGCAACGCCCTTGTGGCGCCCCGGAGCGGAAATTGAGTGGCGCCCCCTGCCTTACCGCCTGGCGCATCCAACGACCGGAAGACTGGAACGCTATCAATCGCTGTGGGGCTGGGGGGGGCGCTATTTAAAGGGGGCCTCTTCCTGTCTTTTTCTGTGGTTGACATTTTTGCACCACTCGTTCTGAGAGAGAGAGAGATTCGGAGAGAGAGAAAGAGAGACTTCTGCATTGAGTCAACGCTTTGTGAGGTAGTTTTGCCTACTGATCCTAACTTCGCTGGTACTTTGGTTGCTGTCCTTCATAACTTTGCTTGCAAAGAGACTATGGGGGCTGCACTGAATGGGGGCGTCGTCCTGCTCCAGCTGAATCGGAGGACGCAGAGAGAGAGTGGCAATGATGGCCAGACGGAGGAGGGCCAACAGGCGTATGTACAGGAGAGCTTACCCTCCCAGGGTATATCGTGAACAGCTCTCCTACATTCATATGTCCGAGGAGCTGTGTTTGCGAAGGCTGCGATTCAGCAAGGAGGTGGTCACTGAGCTCTGCCACCTGCTGCAGCCAGATCTGCAGCCTCAACTGAGGTCCAGGACGTCTCTGTCGGTGGCAGTGAAGGTCACAATGGCTCTCAACTTCTATGCTACTGGCTCATTTCAAGCTGCTGCTGGGGACCTCGCCAATATCTCCCAGTTCGCGGTGCATTGCTGCATCCGGCAGGTCACAAATGCCCTCTTTAAAAGGAGACGAGAGTTCATCTCTTTCCCCATGACCCTAGACAAGCAGCGTGACCGCGCTCTGGGCTTTGCGAGGATAGCGGGCTTCCCCATGGTGCAGGGCGCCATTGACTGCACGCATGTGGCTTTGCGTGCTCCACATGAGAATGCCGAGGAATTCCGGAACAGAAAGGGGTTCCATTCCTTGAATGTTCAGTTGGTCTGTGACCACAGACAGCTGATACTCGCTGTCAATGCCCACTATCCTGGCAGCTGCCACGATGCTTTCATCCTGCGCCAGACTACTGTGGCAGAACTTTTCGAGGCACCGCATCAGCCAGTTGGTTGGCTTCTCGGGGACAAGGGGTATCCATTGAGCACCTGGCTGATGACACCGCTCCGTATGCCCAACACCCCTGCTGAGCTGCGGTACAACGAGAGCCATCAAGCTACCAGGAACATCATTGAGCGCACAATCGGCGTGCTGAAGCAACGGTTCCGCTGTCTCGACCATTCTGGAGGAGCCCTGCAGTACTCGCCTGAGCGAGTATCCAACTTTGTAGTTGTGTGCTGCATGTTGCATAACATGGCAATCGTCAGGACCCAGCCAATGCCACCAGGCCTTGGAGCACCACCAGAGGAGGAGGAGGAAGAGGACGAGGAGGATGATCATCAGCAGCACCAAGGCGGGAGGGCGGCCCACAATGGTGAAACTGCAAGGGCCGTCCGTCAACGGCTGATAGCAAGCCGCTTCTAGGGCCCCTGCTGTGGAAATGGCTTCTGACATTGCTAACAACATCAATGAACCCAGCACGCAACCCCTAAGCTGGCCAAGGCACCAATGATTCCAAACACCAAACATGTATATTTTGAATACAAAAACTTATTTATGGGTAGCAGCAGTCTGTCCTACAGGCGGTGGCAATTGCAGTGGAGAAGTGACAGTGTTGGCAGCAGGAATGCTGTCATCGTGAGAGAGGACAGCAACTCCCTGCTCGCCCGACACACTGGCACTCCCACGGGGCAGCACTTCAGCATCCGGAGCAATCTGCTGGAGCACAGATTGCTGGCCTGCTGCGGCGCGGTGAGAGCCCCGGGGACATGTGAACGAACCATCGAGGTTGGCAGCAGTCAGTGCTCGCGTGGCCTCAATCTGAGTCTGCATGAGAGCAGTCAGAGATGGGATCACGGCAGTCAGTGACTGAATTGCAGCACTAAGCTTTAGTGTGGCATCCGCCTGTGCTACAGCGAAGTGCTCCACACTCCTTGCCAGTGACTCAATGCATTCGGGCACCCTTCCCACTGCACCCATGAGCTCAGTGTGCATGCCCACCGCCTGGGTGTTCATTTCTGCGATCAGCCGCTCCTCCTCTGCGTCCATTGCAGTAGGAGTCGCTGGCATACTCTCCCTCTGGGGAGAAGGCCCCCGTTCTTCCCTACCCCCATGGCGTTGCTGCAGCCCGCTGGGTCCTGGAGCTTCACCCTCATCAGACCCTTCCCCCCTGCTCCCCTCCAGGGAAGGCGTGTTCCCAGTGTGGGCATGGGCTTCCTCGGGAGAGTGTGGCACTGATGCTCCGGCTTCCTCTTCCTCCTCGGCTGCAGCTTCACTCCCACTGGCAGCTTCAGGGCCCGTCTCCTCAGATGGTGAATCACCATCTGAAAGCAGGGAGGTACAAGAGTGGCTTTAGCGTGAGGACAGGGTGGCAGTAAGGGAGGAATAAGTGCAGCGAGTTAGCAAGTTGGATTGAAAGTGTCAAAGGCTGGTGTTGTGAGGGACAAGTGGAAGGACAGAGGACAAGAAGGTGATGACCTTACCATTGCTGTCCAGAACGGGGTTGGCGTCTCCAGTGGCGACGGGACCGATCACCCGGCTTGCCACAATCCTGTGGACGCGCTCCTCAAGATCGCTGAGGGGTTGCAGCTGAGGCCGCCCTCCACCTGTCCGTTGCTGCTGTCTCCTATTATGCGCCAGCTTGGCCTGCAAGAAAAAGGACAGCATCTGAGTAAATATACAGCCATGGTCTTGCCTGATGTGCCTCCCATAGGTGAATAGCCCTTACTGTATACAGCCATGGTCTTGCCTGATGTGCCTCCCATAGGTGAATAGCCCTTACTGTATGCAAAGTGTGGAATGTGTGTGTGTGTTTCATGAAAGGGCCATAGGTGTTGGATGAGTGTTGTGCATTGGGGTTTTAAGACCCTCTGGCCATAGAGTGAGGTTGAGATGGAGGGATGGAGAGGTATTGAGAAAAAGCCACTCACCCTGACGACCCGAGTGAGGTCGTTGAACTTTTTGCGGCATTGAACATGGGTCCTGGGCACCATGCTCCTGGAGGAGACGCTCTGAGCCACCTCCCTCCACACTCTTCTGTACTCGCGTGGCAAAGGCCTCCTGCCACTCTCAGGGAAGAGTATAGATCTTCTGCGCTCCACCGCGCCAACCAGAGCATCCAAGGCCCGCTCGGTGAAGCGCTGAGCTCGTTCTCTCACCCTCTCCATCCTTGGCAGCAAAATGGATTCACAGGTCTCTCCAGGCCGAGATTCAAGGCTGCAATGAGCAGGGTGTGGCTGGGGAGCAAGTTGGCCCCCCCCCTTTAAGAACTGGCCGGCGCCAGTGTGTCTGTGTTCCCTCGCTAACTGGCAGCACCTGCGCTGCGCTCGCGCGCTGAGTTAGCGCCTCACTGCTCGGCCTTTGCGCCTTAAGACAGGTGTGCAGCGCCTGATTTAGCGCTCCACTCACCTCCCGGGGCGGTAAAAGTGAAGTTTCCAGTCAGTGGCGATAATTAGCGCCAGGCGCTAATTTTTGCGTCCAGACGATATTTGCGCCCCAAACGGGGCGCGACCTAATTTTTCCCCCTCAGTGTCTCCGCTTCCACCACTTCCGTCGGCAGCGAGTTCCAGGTCCTCACCGCTCGCTGCGTAAAAGTTTTTTCTCACATCCCCCCTGTATCTCTTGCCCAAAACCGTAAATCTGTGTCCCCTAGTCCTTGTACCATCAACTAGTGGGAACAGCCTTTCCCCGTCTAGCCTATCCAAACCCATCATAATCTTGTACACCTCTATCAAATCACCCCGCAACCTCCTTTGCTCTAATGAAAACAAATCTAGCTTCTCCAACCTGTCCTTGTAGCTAAGATCCCCCATCCCCGGAATCATTCTGGTAAATCTCCTCTGCACCCTCTCAAGTACCTTGCACCCTCTCAAGTACCTTCACATCCTTCCTAAAGTATGGTGACCGGAACTGGATTCAATACTCCAGTTGTGACCTAACCAGCGCTTTACAAAGATTCAGCATAACTTCTCTACTTTTGTACTCAATACCTCTATTTATGAAACCCAAGATCCCATATGCTTTGCCACATTCAGGGACCTCTGCACATTAACTCCCAGGTCCCTCTGTCCCTGCACACTCTTTAAAACTGCCATTAAGTGTATATTGCCTCTCCCTGTTCCTTCTGCCAAAATACATCACCTCACACTTCTCTGTATTAAATTCCATCTGCCACTTGTCTGCCTATTCTGCAAGACTTTCTATGTCCTGTTGCAGTCGATTGGTATCATCCTCACTGCTTGCCACCCCCCCCAAGTTTGGTGTCATCGGCAAATTTAGAAATTCTACTCTCTATTCCAATATCCAGGTCATTTATATATATCAAAAAAAGCAATGGCCCCAGCACTGACCCTTGGGGAACGCCACTGTCTACCATCCTCCAGTCTGAAAAACAGCCATTTACCACAACTCGCTGTTTTCTGTCCTTAAGCCAATTCCTTATCCAAGCTGACACTGACCCACCTATTCCATGAGCCTCAATTTGTTAACCAGCCTTCTATGTGGTACTTTGTCAAACGCCTTCCTAAAATCCATGTAGACAACATCCATTGCATTCCCTTCATCAATCCTCTCTGTTACTTCATCAAAAAATTCAGTTAGATTAGTCAAACATTCCTTTTACAAATCCGTGTTGGCTCTCCTTAATTAGCTTAAACTTCTCCCAAGTGCCCGTTAATTTTTTCCTTCATTATTGCTTCTAAAACTTTACCCACCACTGATGTTAAACTGAACAGCCTGTAGTTACTAAGAACATAAGAAATAGGAGCAGGAGTAGGCCATTCGGCCCTTCGAGCCTGCTCCGCCATTCAATGAGATCATGGCTGAACTTCTGCCTCAACTCCATTCACCGGCCCTATCGCCATATCCCTTGATGCCCTTACTAGTCAGAAATCTATCGACTTCTGTTTTGAATATACCCAATGACTGAGCCTCCACAGCTCTCTGGGGTAGAGAATTCCAAAGATTCACCACCCTCTGTGTGAAGAAATGTCTTCTCATCTCAGTCCTGAATGGCCTACCCTTTATCCTGAGGCTGTGGCCCCTGGTTCTAGTCTCCCCAGCCAGGGAAACATTCTCCCAGCATCCACCCTATCAAGCCCTGTAATAATTTTGTATGCTTCAATGAGATCCCCTCTCATTCTTCTGAATTCAAGAGAATACAGGCCTAGTTTACACAATCTCTTCTCATACGACAGTCCCGCCATCCCAGGAATCAATCTCGTGAACCTTCGTTGCACTCCCTCTATGGCAAGTATATCCTTCCTTAGGTAAGGAGACCAAAATTGTACACTGTACTCCAGGTGTAGTCTCACCAAGGCCCCATATAATTGGAGTAAGACTTCTTTACTCCTGTACTCAAATCCTCTTGTAATGAAGGCCAGCATACCATTTGCCTTCCTAATGGCTTGCTGCACCTGCACATTCACTTTCAGTGACTCATGTACAAGGACACCCAGGTCCCTTTGAGCATCTGCATTCCCCATCTTTCACCATTTAGGAAATACTCTGCCTTTCTGTTTTTTCTACCAAAGTGGATAACTACACATTTATCCACATTATATTCCATCTGCCATGTTCTCGCCCACTCACTGAGCCTGTCGAGATCCCCTTGAAGCCTCTTCACATCCTCTTCGCAACTGACACTGCCACCTAGCTTTGTATCATCAGCAAATTTGGAAATGTTACAATTAGTCCCCTCATCCAAATCATTGATATAGATTGTGAATAGCTGGGGCCCAAGCACCGATCTTTGCGGTACCCCCACTAGTCACAGCCTGCCATCCTGAAAAAGACCCGTTTATCCCTACTCTTTGTTTTCTGTCTGTTAACCAATTCTCAATCCATGCTAGTATATTACCCCCAATTCCATGTGCCCTAATTTTGTTCACCAACTCTTGTGTGGGACCTTATCGAAGGCCTTCTGAAAATCCAGATACACCACATCTACCAGTTCCCCTTTGTCTACTCCACTAGTTACATCCTCAAAGAATTCCAATAGGTTTGTTAAACAGGATTTCCCTTTCATAAATGCATGTTGACTCTGCCCAATCTTACTATTAGTTTCTAAGTGCCCAGTTATTGCATCCTTTATAATAGATTCTGAACACATTCCAGAAATTCCTTTTCCTTTACCCTAGCATTATCCCAATCGATATTTGGGTAATTAAAGTCCCCCAATATCACCACTCTATAGCTCTTGCATATCTCTGCGATTTCCCTGCAGATTTGCTCCTCTACCTCCCTCTCACTACTTGAAGGCCTATAGAATACCCCCAATAGCGTGATCAAACCCTTTTTGTTCCTCAACTCTAACCAAATGGATTCCGTCCTTGTCTACTCAAGAACATCCTCCCTTTCCAACACTACAATGTCTTCCTTAATCAGCACTGTCACCCACCTCCCTTTTTTCCTTCCCTATCTTTTCTGAACACCTTGTACCCTTGAATATTAAAGTGCCCAGTCCTCACCATTTTTAAGCCACGTTTCCGTTATTGCCACATCATATTGCCACACGGCTAATTGTGCTTGTAGCTCACCAACCTTATTCACCACACTTTGTGCGTTTACGAACATGCATTCTAAACCCATTTTTGAATTTTTCAGTCTTTCTTAGTCTGCTCCTATCTAATATGGTACTACTTCTGCCTCTAGTACTAATTTCTTCTCTAGTACTATCCAACACACTCACTCTTTCATAAGAAACATAAGAAATAGGAGCAGGAATAGGCCACTTGGCCCCTCGAGCCTGCTCCGCCATTCAATAAGATCATGGCTGATCTAGGGCTCAAAGCCACTTCCCAGCCCACTCCCCATAACCCTTCACTCCCTTATCTTGCCAAAATTTGTCTATCTCCACCTTAAATGTATTTAATGACCCAGCCTCCACGGCTCTCTGAGGCAGAGAATTCCACAGATTTACGACCCTCTGAGAGAAGAAATTCCCCCTCATCTCAGTTCTGAAAGGGCGACCCTTTATTCTAAAACTGTGCCCCCACGTTCTAGATTTCCCCACAAGGGGAAACATCCTCTCTGCATCTACCTTGTCGAGCCCCCTCAGTATCTTATGTTTCAATAAGATCACCTCTCATTCTTCTAAATTCCAATGAGTATAGGCCCAGCCTGCTCAACCTTTCCTCATAAGTCAACCCCCTCATCTCTGGAATTAACCTAGTGAATCGTCTCTGAACTGCCTCCAATGTAACTATATCCTTCCTTAAATAAGGAGACCAAAACTGTATGCAGTACTCAAGGTGTGGTCTCACGAATACCCTGTACAGTTGTAGCAGGACTTCCCTGCTTTTATAATCCAACCCTTTTGAAATAAAGGCCAACATTCCATTTGCCTTTTTGATTACTTGCTGTACCTGCATGCTAACTTTTTGTGTTTCATGCACAAGGACCCCCAGGTCCCTCTGAACTGTAGCATTTTGTAATCTCTCTCCATTTAAATAATAATTTGTTTTTTTATTTTTCCTGCCAAAGTGTATAACCTCGCACTTTCCCACATTATACTCCATCTGCCAAATGTTTGCCCACTCACTTAGCCTGTCTATATCCCTTTGCAGGTTCTTTGAGTCCTCTGCACAACTTGCTTTCCCACCCATCTTTGTATCATCCGCAAACTTGGCTACATTACACTCGGTCCCTTCATCCAAGTCATTAATGTAGATTGTAAATAGTTGAGGCCCCAGCACCGATCCCTGTGGCACCCCACTAGTTACCGTTTGCCAACCGGAAAATGACCCATTTATCCCGACTCTCTGCTTTCTGTTAGTTAGCCAATTCTCTATCCATGCTAATATATTACCCCCAACTCCGTGAGCTCTTATCTTATGCAGTAACCTTTTATGTGGCACCTTATCGAATGCCTTCTGGAAATCCAAATACACCACATCCACTGGTTCACCTTTGTCCACCCTGCTCGTTACCTCCTCAAAGAACTCCAGCAAGTTTGTTAAACATGATTTCCCTTTCATAAAACCATGCTGACTCTGCTTGACTGCATTGTGATTTTCCAAATGCCCTGCTACTGCTTCCTTAATGAAGGACTCCAGCATTTTCCCAACGACAGATGTTAGGCTAACTGGTCTATAGTTTCCTGCTTTCTGTCTCCCTCCTTTCTTAAATAGGGGTGTTACATTTGCGGTTTTCCAATTCGCTGGGACCTCTCCAGAGTCCAGGGAATTTTGGTATATTGCAACCAATGCATCCACTATCTCTGCAGCCACTTCTTTTAAGACCCTGGGATGCAGTCCATCAGGTCCAGGGCACTTGTCATCTTTTAGTCCCATTATTTTACCAAGTATTATTTCCTTAGTGATGGTGATTGTCTTTAGTTCCCCCCTCCCTGTGGCCCCTTGATTATCCATTATTGGGATGTTGTTAGTGTCTTCTACCGTGAAGACAGATACAAAATATTTGTTCAGAGTCTCTGCCATTTCCCCGTTACCCATTATTAATTCCCCAGTCTCATCCTCTAAGGGACCAACGTTTACTTTAGCTACCCTCTTCCTTTTTATATACCTGTAGAAGCTCTTACTATCTGTTTTAATGTTTCTTGCCAGTTTACTCTCATAATTCATCTTCTCTCTCTTTTTTTAGTCATCCTTTGCTGGTTTTTAAAAATTTCCCAATCCTCTGGTCTCCCACCAATCTTGGCAACATTGTATGCCTTCGTTTTCAATTTGATACCATCCTTTACTTCCTTAGTTAGCCACGGATGATGCTCCCTTCTCTTAAAATCTTTCTTTCTCACTGGAATATATTTTTGTTGAGAGTTATGAAATATCTCCTTAAATGTCTGCCACTGCATTTCAACTGTCTTACGCTTTAATTTATTTTTCCAGTCCACTTTAGCCAGTTCTGCCCTCATGCCATTATAATTGCCTTTGTTTAAGATCAGGACACTGGTTTGAGATACAACTTTCTCACCCGCCAACTGAATTTGAAATTCAACCATGCTATGATCACTCTTTCCGAGAGGATCCTTTACTATGAGATCATTTATTTATTCTGTCTCATTACATAGTACCAGATCCAAGATAGCCTGCTCCCTGGTTGGTTCCATTACATACTGGGAAAGCATTCCGGATGCACTCTATGAACTCCTCCTCAAGGCTACCATGGCCAATTTGATTTGTCCAATCAATATGGAGATTAAAATCACCCATGATTATTACCGTACCTTTTTTTACAGGCCTCCTTTATTTGTTGATTTATACTTTGTCCAACAGTATTGCTACTGTTCGGGGGTCTGTAGACTACGCCCACCAGAGACTTTTTCCCTTTATTACTTTTTATCTCCACCCAAACAGATTCTACATCTTGATCTTCTGAGCCAATATCACTTCACACCACTGCACTGATCCCATCCTTTACCAACAAAGCCACCCCACCTCCCTTTCCTTTCGGTCTATCCTTCTGAATTGTTAAATACCCTGGAATATTCAGTTCCCAGCCCTGATCATGCACCTTATTCCTCCTTTCTACTCCTATATGCTGTTGTCCATCCCCCTGCCAAGCTAGTTTAAACCCTCCCCAACAGCACTAGCAAACCCCCCTGCGAGAATATTGGTCCCGGCTCTGTTGAGGTGTAACCAGTCCAACTTGTACAGGTCCCACCTTCCCCAGAAACGGTCCCAATGCCTCAGGAATCTAAAACCCTCCCTCCTGCACCATCTCTCCAGCCACGCATTCATCTGTTCTATTCTCCTATTCCTGTACTCACTAGCATGTGGCACCAGGAGTTCCAGTGTTGGGGTTCCAGTGCTCGCGGACAGTGATGAGTGTTTACTGATTTTGAGCTGAGCTTGAACATGGAGATACTGAGTGATAAGTTTGGATTTGGCTCTGGGCATTCTTGGGTGAGTTTGCATCGTGACAACATCTGTGCTGAAGTTGTCCTTTTCTGAAATGTCCCTCTCACAGGTATCGTTCCTTCATGAAACCGCGATACAAGATTGCGTACAAAATGGTTACGGAAATGGAGTGGCGGTGTTGCCATGGTTACTCAGGAGATGACTGTACAGTGGGTCCATTGGAGCAGACTGAAGTGGGGACTCCAAACCCACGGCTGCCAATTCCAGCAGATTCCAGGCCTGGGACAAGGCAACCAGCAGGGTCACCTGCTGAAGGTAAGAGAAATGTTGGTGGCCATTCGGGACAGGCCTGCACTGAACCCTGGGGTACATCACTCCCAGCACCGACTCCTGGGGTACATCACTCCCCACACTGACCCCTGGGGTACATCACTCCCAGCACTGACCCCTGGGGTACATCACTCCCAGCACTGACCCCTGGGGTACATCACTCCCAGCACTGACCCCTGGGGTACCTCACTCCCAGCACTGACCCCTGGGGTACCTCACTCCCAACACTGACCCCTGGGGTACCTCACTCCCAGCACTGACCCATGGGGTACCTCACTCCCAGCACTGACCCCTGGGGTACCTCACTCCCAGCACTGACCCCTGGGGTACCTCACTCCTAGCACTGACCCCTGGGGTACCTCACTCCTAGCACTGACCCCTGGGGTACCTCACTCCCAGCACTGACCCCTGGGGTACATCACTCCCCACACTGACCCCTGGGGTACATCACTCCCAGCACTGACCCCTGGGGTACATCACTCCCAGCACTGACCCCTGGGGTACATCACTCCCAGCACTGACCCCTGGGGTACCTCACTCCCAGCACTGACCCCTGGGGTACCTCACTCCCAGCACCGACTCCTGGGGTACATCACTCCCCACACTGACCCCTGGGGTACCTCACTCCCCACACTGACCCCTGGGGTACATCACTCCCCACACTGACCCCTGGGGTACATCACTCCCCACACTGACCCCTGGGGTACATCACTCCCAGCACTGACCCCTGGGGTACCTCACTCCCAGCACCGACTCCTGGGGTACATCACTCCCCACACTGACCCCTGGGGTACATCACTCCCAGCACTGACCCCTGGGGTACCTCACTCCCAGCACTGACCCCTGGGGTACCTCACTCCCAGCACTGACCCCTGGGGTACCTCACTCCCAACACTGACCCCTGGGGTACCTCACTGCCAGCACTGACCCCTGGGGTACCTCACTCCCAGCACTGACCCCTGGGGTACATCACTCCCAGCACTGACCCCTGGGGTACCTCACTCCCCACACTGACCCCTGGGGTACCTCACTCCCCACACTGACCCCTGGGGTACCTCACTCCCCACACTGACCCCTGGGGTACCTCACTCCCCACACTGACCCCTGGGGTACCTCACTCCCAGCACTGACCCCTGGGGTACCTCACTCCCAGCACTGACCCCTGGGGTACCTCACTCCCAGCACTGACCCCTGGGGTACATCACTCCCAGCACTGACCCCTGGGGTACATCACTCCCAGCACTGACCCCTGGGGTACCTCACTCCCAGCACTGACCCCTGGGGTACATCACTCCCAGCACTGACCCCTGGGGTACCTCACTCCCAGCACTGACCCCTGGGGTACCTCACTCCCAGCACTGACCCAAGCCCAGGGTAGCTGTGCTCCCATTGTAAGGATACTGTTTGTGTTTTCACTAAACTTCCAGGGTCTCACCCAATCTTCCATTGTGTGGTTTTACAGGTAGAACTGACTCTGATAAATCCCGTCAGATGGAAGAGAAGATCCAGAGGTTGAGCCAGGAAATTCACAACCTTCAGTCCACCATTGGAGGGATGAATGCAAAATTCCAGGAGGAGATGCGGAAAGCGATTGAGACAGCACTGAACGGGAGGCAGCCGGCCGATGCTGCATCCCACCCGGAGATGAAGGAGACTATCAATGAGATTCAGAGGAAGCTCCATCAGATCGACAGCCGTGTGCAGGAACACGATGGAGTGATCGACCTCTTAAACACCATCAAACCGGCCACAACGGCTGGGGGTCCATCCGGTGCTGGCCACAAGTTGACCGATCTGAAGGGAGAGCTTGTGAGGGAGGTGGAGCGACGGATACAGAGCTCATGTTTCTCGTGTCGCGCTGACATTGAGCTCCTCCGACAGCAGCAGGAGGAATACGGGCAGAGGCTACGAGAACTGGCCAGAATATTCAACGGCACTGAGCAACACAATCGGCATCTGATAGAAAACATGCACAAGCACATCAGCGGGATGTCGGGATCTGTGGCCAGCCCCTGCTGTGGAGAAATAGACAACACAAAGGCAAAGGTGGAGGATGTGGAGAGGAAGCTGGTGTTTGTATCTGATGTGGTGACCAGTTTGAATAGGAGGTTGGACAAGCAGCTTCCTGGTTCATCCTCGGTCAGCACTCAGTGGGAATACCAGTTCCATAAACGATTCCACGATATTGAACAAAGACTGAACTTGACTGAGAAAAATCTTGAAAAGCGTCTCGTGTCACATCTCAAGAATCTGAGGCATGAATTTGGGGACAGGATCCACGGGAATGAGGAGAGACTCAATACAGTGGTGTCTGTTCTGGGCAACAGCACAGCCTTTGATGATTGGCTGCGAGACACAGTCACTGGTTTAGGTGAGGATGTTGGAAAGTTGAAGAAGATCGTGGGACCAGATGGGGAGTACCTGGGAACAGTGGTGTCCAGTGTGTATGAGCTGGAGTCCAAGGTACAAGTGGCTGTCAATGGCTGTGCTCAAATCTGTAGCTCTCCCCGTGTCACTGTGACACATGATGACCAAAATACCTCTGAGATGGTGGACATTTTAACGGAGCTTCAGAGGAAGATTGTGGAGAATGAGGTTAATATTCAAAACACTGGGTCAAGAGTACATGACCTCACAATGCGAGGTAGTTCATTTGGGAACATGCTGCAACAGTTTGGACAGGAAGTCAAACAGTTGAGGTCAATGATTCATTCTAATGAGCGCCGAATGAACCAAATAAGCTCAAATCTCAGGGACCTGGAGAGCAAACTGCAAACTTCCACTGAGACCAGTTTTACAATATGCAACACCATTAAAGGTGAAGTCCTTCTGGGCAGGAATGAAACTGACAGACGAGTTAACAAACTGACCGAGGAGTTGGACGAACTGAAGAGGAGATTCGGTCATTCTGGGAACGATTGCAGCTCCACTTGCTCAGCAATTCAGAAAGAATTGGACACGTTAAAAGAGGAGCTCAGGGACCCTGCCAAACATTATAAGGACCTGCTGTTTAAAATGGAAACCTTCAATAAGACCCTCAATAGGTTTGGAATGATTGGAGGCAATTTGGGGGTTGACCTTGGCTCAATGCAGGGAGAGCTGAGAGATGTCCTATTGACCTTCAATTCAGTCAATAGTACCTTGAAGGCCCTTCAAGACTTTGTTGACCAGCAGGGCCACAATACGGACATACTGAACACAACATTCTCCAAAAGTACCAACAGACTGATTACAGACATCAGCAGGATCCAGGAGGAGATGACTGATCACATTGAGGACACTGGCAATAAGTTCCTCAATTTCCAGAACGAGTTGGGAAAGTTCAGTAGCCATATGGTGGTGGAGATCGACGAGTGCAAGTACTCCAGCGAAGGGCTTAGACAACGTGTGTCCAAACTGGAGAATGTCTGCGTCAAGCTGGATTCTGTCTCACAGAGTCTGGAGAAGATCAAAGAGGGCTTAAATAGACATGTTTCCAGCCTGTGGAACTGCCAGCGGGAGTTAAATACCACACTGCAGATGCACTCTGGGATGTTGCAAAATATCCAGGACACTCACCTGAGAATCCTGAACCAGCAGATAACAATCCTGAACCAGTCTATGGCTGAGATACGCACTGAGATTCACAACTTCACAATTCAGGACTTTATCGGTGAGTAGCACTGAATAATTAGATATAAAACCTACACCCTCTACACTGTCCCATCAAACACTCCCAGGACAGGTACAGCATGGGTTAGATACAGAGTAAAGCTCCCTCTACACTGTCCCCATCAAACACTCCCAGGACAGGTACAGCATGGGTTAGATACAGAGTAAAGCTCCCTCTACACTGTCCCCATCAAACACTCCCAGGGCAGGTACAGCACGGGTTAGATACAGAGTAAAGCTCCCTCTACACTGTCCCGTCAAACACTCCCTGGGCAGGGACAGCACGGGTTTGATACAGAGTAAAGCTCCCTTTTCCAGCTCAGGAACATCGGAACAGGAGTTGGCCATTCAGCCCCTCGAGCCTAATCTACCAATCAATCAGATCATGGCCAATCAGTACCTTGTTCAGGATTGCCCCAGCTCAGCTGGAACGAGTTTCACGAGCCCAAACCTGGGCTGTTGGCAATGTAACTGGCAGCGATACTGGTCAACCCTTGGAGAGGGAACACAGAGGGTCAGACTGACAAACTTCCTGTCAGGGGAGTGGCCAGAATTAACATGGGCAGGGGTCTGGGCGAGGGGGGGGGGGCGGGGGGGTCTGGGTGAGCGTTGGGACGGGGGGGATCTGGGTGAGGGGGGCAGGGAGTCTGGGTGAGGGTCGGGACGGGGGGGTTCTGGGCGAGGGGGGGCAGGGAGTCTGGGTGAGGGTCGGGACGGGGGGGTTCTGGGCGAGGGGGGGCAGGGAGTCTGGGTGAGGGTCGGGACGGGGGAGTTCTGGGCGAGGGGGGGGAGGGAGTCTGGGTGAGGGTCGGGACGGGGGGGGGGTCTGGGTGAGGGTCGGGACGGGGGAGTTCTGGGCGAGGGGGGGCAGGGAGTCTGGGTGAGGGTCGGGATGGGGGGGCTCTGGGTGAGGGTCGGGATGGGGGGGCTCTGGGTGGGGGGGGCAGGGAGTCTGGGTGAGTGTTGGGACGGGGGGGTCTGGGTGAGGGGGGGCAGGGAGTCTGGGTGAGGGTCGGGACGGGACGGGGGGTCTGGGTGAGGGTCGGGATGGGGGGATAGGGGGGGCGTCTGGCGAGGATCGGGTGGTGCGGCGACTGAGACTGAGAAAGATCTCGGCCATTTTGCCTTAAGGAGACGAGCAAGCCTGCTGGGATCGAGCCGTGATCTGACTCAGTGAGCAGAGGTTGAGAGTTTTAGTAAACTAGTAAGAGGAGTATTTCGACAACATGTGGAGTGATTTAGTAATGGGTTCAGGTGGTAAAAGGGTGACATCGTCTATCATAGAAATTTACAGCACAGAAGGAGGCCATTCGGTCCATCGTGTCTGTGCCGGCCGACAAAAGAGCCACCCAGCCTAATCCCACTTTCCAGCTCTTGGTCCGTAGCCCTGTAGGTTACGGCACTTCAAGTGCATATCCAAGTACTTTTAAATGCAATGAGGGTCTCTGCCTCTACCACCCTTTCAGGCAGTGAGTTCCAGACCCCCACCACCCTCTGGGTGAAAAAATTTCTCCTCAAATCCCCTCTAAACCTCTGACCAATTACTTTAAATCTGTGCCCCCTGGTTATCGACCCGTCTGCTAAGGGAAATAGGTCCTTCCTAGCCACTCTATCTAGGCCCCTCATAATTTTATACACCTCAATAAAGTCTCCCCTCAGCCTCCTTCGTTCCAAAGAAAAACAACCCAACCTCTCCAATCTTTCCTCATAGCTAAAATTCTCCAGCCAAGGCAACATCCTCGTAAATCTCCTCTGTACCCTCCCTAGTGCAATCACATCCTTTTTTGTAATGTGACCAGAACTGCACGCAGTACTCTAGCTGCGGCCTAACTAGTGTTTTATACAGTTCAAGCATAACCCTGCTCTTATATTCTATGCCTCGGCTAATAAAAGCAAGTATCCCGTATGCCTTCTTAACCACCTTATCTACCTGTCCTGTTACCTTCAGGGATCTGTGGACATACACACCAAGGTCCCTCTGATCCTCTGCACTTAATCAAGGATAGTCAGCATGGCTTTGTCAGGGGGAGATCATGTCTAACCAATTTGATTGAATTTTTCGAGGGGGTGACTAGGTGTGTGGATGAGGATAGTGCAGTTGATGTAGTCTACATGGACTTCAGTAAGGCTTTTGACAAAGTCCCGCATGGGAGACTGGTCAAGAACATAAGAACATAAGAAATAGGAGCAGGAGTAGGCCAATTGGCCCCTCGAGCCTGCTCCGCCATTCAATAAGATCATGGCTGATCTGATCCTAACCGCCAATCTACTATCACAGAACCATCTCCTGAACCTAACAGAATTGGACACACGAAATAGGAGCGGGATCAGGCTACACGGCCCCTGGGCCCGCTATGCTACCCACAGGGCCATGACCGATCCGAACCTAGACTCATGTCCAAATTCCTGCCCGCTCCCCGTAACCCTTAATTCCCTTTAATTCTAGGAAACTGTCTATTTCTGTTTTAAATTTATGTAATGATGTAGCTTCTACAGCTTTTTGGGGCAGCATATTCCATGGACCTACCACCCTCTGAGTGAAGTAGTTCCTTCTCATCTCAGTTTTGAAAGAGCAGCCCCTTATTCTAAGACTATGCCCCCTAGTTCTAGTTTCACCCATCATCGGGAACATCCTCCCCGCATCCACCCGATCCAACCCCTTCACAATCTTATGTTTCAATAAGATCGCCTCTCATTCTTCTGAACTCCAATGAGTGGAGTCCCAATCTACCCAACCTCTCCTCATATGTCCATCCCCTCATCCCCGGGATTAACCGAGTGAACCACCTTTGTACTGACTCGAGAGCAAGTATGTCTTTTCTTAAGTATGGACACCAAAACTGTATGCAGTATTCCAGGTGCGGTCTCACCAATACCTTGTACAACTGAAGCAATACCTCCCTATTTTTATATTCTATCCCCCTAGCAATGAAAGCCAACATTCCATTGGCCTTCTTAATCACTTGCTGCACCTGCATACTAACCTTTTGAGTTTCGTGCACCAGGACCCCCAGATCCCTTTGTACTTCAGTACTTTCCAGTTTCTTGCCATTAACATAATAACTTGCTCTACTATTTTTCCTGCCAAAGTGCATAACCTCACACTTTCCAGTATTGTATTCCATCTGCCAAATCTCTGCCCACTTACTTAGCCTGTCTATGTCCCCTTGCAGATTTTTTATGTCCTCCTCACTCACTACTTTCCCTCCCATCTTAGTATCATCTGCAAACTTTGATCTGTTACACTCGGTCCCCTCCTCCAAATCGTTAATATAGATTGTAAAGAGTTGGGGACCCAGCACTGATCCCTGCGGAACACCACTAGTTACTGATTGCCAGTCTGAGAATGAACCATTTATCCCAACTCTTTGCTTTCTGTTAGATAGCCAATCCTCTATCCATGCCAGAATATTACCCCCAATCCTGTGATTTTTTTATCTTAAGCAATAATCTTTTGTGTGGCACCTTGTCAAATGCCTTTTGGAAGTCTAAATACACCACATCCACTGGTTCCCCTTTATCCACCTTGTGTGTGGGTTAGGTTGATTTGGCTATGATAAATTGACCCTTAGTGTTAGGGGGGATTAAATATGTGGGGTTATGGGGATAGGATGGGATATGTTAGGGGGAATTAAATACGTGGGGTTACGGGGGTAGGGTGGGATATGTGTACTGTGGGGATTAAAGCAGGGACAGGGTACTGGATTTGGATGATCAGCCATGATCGTATTGAATGGCGGAGCAGGCTCGACGGGCCGAATGGCCTACTCCTGCTCCTAGATTCTATGTTTCTATGTATGTTACTTCCTCAAAGAACTCCAGCAAATTTGTCAAACATGACTTCCCCTTCATAAAACCATGCTGACTTTGTCCTATTAAATTATGATTAACCAAATGTCCCGTTACTGTCTCCTTAATAATGGACTCCAAAATGTTACCTACCACAGATGTTAGGCTAACCGGTCTATAGTTTCCAGCCTTCTGTCTACTGCCCTTTTTAAATAAGGGTGTTACATTAGCAGTTTTCCAGTCTGCCGGGATCTTTGCTGAGTCCAGGGAGTTTTGGAAAATTATTACCAATGCATCCACAATCCCTACCGCCACTTCCCTCAAGACCCTAGGATGTAAGCCATCAGGTCCAGGTGATTTATCCGCCTTGAGTCCCATTATTTTACCGAGTACCACTTCCTTAGTGATTTTGATCGTGTTTAGCTCCTCCCCCCCTATAGCCCCCTGTTTGTCCAGTGTTGGGATATTCTTAGTGCCCTCTACTGTAAAGACTGATACAAAATTGACCCTTAGTGTTAGGGGGGATTAAATATGTGGGGTTATGGGGATAGGATGGGATATGTTAGGGGGAATTAAATACGTGGGGTTACGGGGGTAGGGTGGGATATGTGTACTGTGGGAATTAAAGCAGGGACAGGGTACTGGATTTGGATGATCAGCCATGATCGTATTGAATGGCGGAGCAGGCTCGACGGGCCGAATGACCTACTCCTGCTCCTAGATTCTATGTTTCTATGTTTCTAAAATATTCATTCAGTGTATTTGCCATCTCCATATTTCCCACCATTAATTTCCCAGTCTCATCCTCTAAGGGACCAACATTTACTTTAGCCACCCTTTTTCTTTTTATATAACTATAAAAACTCTTACTATCTGTTTTTATATTTTTTGCTAATTTACTTTCATAATCTATCTTCCCTTTCTTAATCAATCTTTTTGTTATTTTTTGCTATCTTTTAAAGTTTTCCCAATCCTCCCACTAGATTTGGCTACCTTATAAGCCCTTGTTTTTAGTCGAATACTATCCTTAATTTCTTTACTTAGCCACGGATGACTGTCTTTTCTTTTACACCCTTTTCTTCTCAGTGGAATATATATTTTTTGGAAGTTGTAAAATAACTCCTTAAATGTACACCACTGATCATGTATCGTCTTACCCTTTAATCTATTTTCCCAATCCATTCTACTCAATTCCGCTCGCATACCTTCATAGTCTCCTTTATTCAAGCTTAGCACGCTTGTTTGAGATCCAACCTTCTCACCCTCTAATTGAATATGGAATTCAACCATGTTATGGTCACTCATTCCAAGGGGATCCTTTACTGGGACATTTTTAATTAATCCTGTCTCGTTACACAGGACCAGATCTAAGGTTGCTTGCCCCCTGGTCGGTTCAGTTACATACTGCTCAAGAAACCCATCCCTAATACACTCAATGAACTCATCCTCAAGGCAGCCCTGCCCAATTTGATTTGTCCAATTAATATGATAGTTAAAATCCCCCATAATTATAGATGTTCCCTTATTACAAGCCTCAACTATTTCCTGATTGATACTCCGTCCAACAGAGTTGCAACTGTTCGGAGGCCTATAGACTACGCCCACTAGTGTTTTTTTCCCCTTATTATTCCTTCTCTCCACCCAAACTGTTTCATTATCCTGATCTTTTGACCCAATATCATTTCTCTGTTACAGTGATTCCTTCCTTTATTAACATAGCCACCCCACCTCCCCTTCCTTCCTGCCTGTCCTTCCTGATCGTTAAATAACCTGGTATGTTTAATTCCCAGGCATTGTCACCCTGTAGCCATGTTTATGTAATGGCCACAAGATCATACCCATATGTAGTTATTTGTGCCATTAACTCATCTATTTTGTTACGAATGCTACGTGCATTCAAATAGAGAACTTTCAAATATGTTTTGTGACACTTAGTTCCTGCTTTTGCCCTTTTTATTACTTTACCTTTTACTCCATACCTTCTGCCTCTTCCTGACACACTCTGGTTTTTAATTTCCCCACTGCTACCTAAGTCTATGACCTTCTCTGTTGTCATTTTTATTATTTGCTCTCTAGGAACCTCCCCCCCCACTAGTTAGTTTAAGGTAAGAGCCCATGGGATCCAGGGCAATTTGGCACATTGGATCCAAAATTGGCTTAGTGGCAGGAGGCAGAGGGTGATGGTCGAAGGCTGTTTTTGTGACTGGAAGCGTGTGTCCAGTGGTGTACCACAGGGATCGGTGCTGGGTCCTTTGCTGTTTGTAGTGTACATTAATGATTTAGATATGAATGTAGGAGTTATGATCAGTAAGTTCGCAGATGACATGAAAATTGGTGGAGTGGTAAATAGCGAGGAGGGAAGCCTCAGGCTACAAGACGATATAGACGGGATGGTTAGATGGGCAGAACAGTGGCAAATGGAATTTAACCCTGAAAAGTGTGAGGTGATGCATTCTGGGAGGACTAACAAGGCAAGGGAATACACAATGAATGGTAGGATCCTAGGAAGGACAGAGGATCAGAGGGACCTTGGTGTGCATGTACATAGATCCCTGAAGGCAGCAGGTCAGGTAGATAAGGTGGTTAAAAAGGCATATGGGATACTTATATTCTATGCCTCGGCTAATGAAGGCAAGAGCAGGGAGGTTATGATGGAGCTGTACAAAACACTAGTTAGGCCACAGCTGGAATACTGTGTGCAGTTCTGGTCGCCACCCTATAGGAAGGATGTGATTGCATTGGAGAGGGTGCAGAGGAGATTCACCAGGATGTTACCTGGGCTGGAACGCTTCAGCTATGAAGAGAGACTGGACAGGCTGGGGATGTTTTCCTTCGAGCAGAGAAGGCTGAGGGGGGACCTGATTGAGGTGTACAAAATTATGAGGGGCATAGATAGGGTAGATAGAAAGGAACTTTTCCCCTTAGTAGAGGGGTCAATAACCAGGAGGCATAGTTTCAAGGTAAGGGGCAGGAGGTTTAGAGGGGATTTGAGGAAAGACTTTTTCACCCAGAGGGTGGTTGGAATCTGGAACTCACTGCCTGAAAGGGTGGTAGAGGCAGGAACTCTCACAACATTCAAGAAGCATTTAGATGAGCACTTGAAACGCCATAGCATACAAGGCTATGGACCAAGTGCTGGAAAATGGGATTAGAATAAACAGGGCTTGATGGCCGGCGCGGACACGATGGGCTGAAGGGCCTCTTTCTGTGCTGTATAACTCTATGACACTATTCTCCGTGTCCTACCATTTATTGTGTATTCCCTTGCCTTGTTAGTCCTCCCCAAATGCATTACCTCACACTTCTACGGATTGAATTCCATTTGCCACTGTTCTGCCCACCTGACCAGTCCATTGATATCTTCCTGCAGTCTACAGCTTTCTTCTTCATTATCAACCACACGGCCAATTTTTGTATCATCTGGAAACTTCTTAATCATACTTTCTACATTCAAGTCCAAATCATTGATATATACCACAAGAAGCAACGGACCCAGTACTGGGCCCTGCGGAACCCCACTGGAAACAGTCTTCCAGTCACAAAAACACTCTTAGAAACATAGAAAATAGGTGCAGGAGTAGACCATTCGGTCCTTCGAGCCTGCACCGCCATTCAATGCGTTCATGGCTGAACATGCTACCTCAGTACCCCATTCCTGCTTTCTCGCCATACCCCTTGATCCCCCTAGTTGTGAGTATTATATCTAACTCCCTTTTGAATATATTTAGCGAACTGGCCTCAACAACCTTCTGTGGTAGAGAATTCCACAGATTCACCACTCTCTGGGTGAAGAAGTTCCTCCTCATCTCAGTCTTAAATGGCTTCCCCTTTATCCTTAGACTGTGACCCCTGGTTTTAGTTTTCCCTAACATTGGAAACATTCTGCCCGCATCTAATTTGTCTAAACCAGTCAGGATTTTAAACGTCTCTATAAGATCCCCCCTCATTCTTCTGAACTCCAGAGGATACAAGTTCAGTTGATCCAGTCTTTCTTGATATGTCAGTCTGGCCATCCCATCGACCATTACCCTTTGTTTCCTGCCTCTGAGCCAATTTTGGATCCAACTTGCCACTTTGCCTTGGATCCCATGGGCTTTTACTTTCATGACCAGTCTGCCATGCGGGACCGTATCAAAAGCCTTGCTAAAATCCATATAGGCTACATCAAACGCACTACCCTCATCGACTCTCCTTGTTACCTCCTCAAAAAATTCAATCAAGTTAGTCAGACACAACCTTCCCTTAACAAATCCATGCTGACTGTCCCTGATTAATCCGTGTCTTTCTAAATGAAGATTTAGCCTGTCCCTCAGAATTTTTTCCAATAATTTTCCCACCACCGAGGTTAAGCAGACTGGCCTGTAATTACTCGGTCTATTCCTTTCTCCCTTTTTAAACAACGGTACCATGTTAGCAGTCCTCCGGCACCACACCTGTAGCCAGAGAGGATTGGAAAATGATGGTCAGAGCCTCTGCTATTTCCTCTCTTACTTTTCTTAACAGTCTGGGATGCATTTCATCCGGGCCTGGGGATTTATCCACTTTCAAATATGCTAAACCTCTTAATACTTCCTCTTTCACTATGTTTATTTCATCTAATATTTCACACTCCTCCTCCCTTATTGCAATTTCCTTATCGTCCCTCTCTTCTGTGAAAACAGACGCAAAGTATTCATTAAGAACCATACCCATGTTTTCCGCCTCCACACACAGGTTACCTTTATGGTCCCCAATAGGCCCTATTCTTACTTTAGTTATCCTCTTGCTCTTAATGTATTTATAAAACATCTTTGGGTTTTCCTTGATTTTACTTGCCAATATTTTTTCATGCCCTCTCTTTGCTTTCCTAATTTCTTTTTTAATTTCACCCCTGCACTTTCTATACTCCTCTAGGCTTTCTGCAGTATTGAGCCCTCGGTATCTGTCATAAGCTTCCCTTTTATTCTTTATCCTACCCTGTATGCCCCTTGACATCCAGGGAGCTCTAGATTTGTTAGTCCCACCCTTTTTCTTTAAGGGAACATACTTGCTCTGAACCCTCACTATCTCCTCCTTGAATGCCTCCCACTGCTCTAACACTGATTTACCATCAAGTTTCTGTCTCCAGTCTACTTTGGTAAAATCAGCTTAGTAAAATTAGCTTTTCCCCAATTGAGAACTTTTATTCCTGGTCTATCCTTGTCCTTTTCCATAACTATGCTAAATCTAACTGAATTGCAATCAGTACCACCAATATGCTCTCCCACTGATACCCTTTCCACCTGCCCAGCTTCATTCCCTAAAACTAGGTCCAGAACCGCCCCCTCTCTTGTTGGGCTTGCTACGTACTGGCTAAAAAAGTTCTCCTGAATGCATCTAGTCGGGAGAATTTGGATAAGCAGCCAAGGCGAAAAGTTCCAATTAAATCTGTGACTCAGAATATGGAGTGAGGCAAACAAGAAGCCTGTAACAGAGAGTAGAATATAAGAAATAGGAGCAGGAGTAGGCCCTTTGAGCCTGCTCCGCCATTCAATAAGATCATGGCTGATCTTTTACCTCATCTCCACTTTCCTGCACTATCCCCATATCCCTTGATTCCCTTAATATTCAAAAATCTATCAATCTCCGTCTTCAATCAATCCGGCCAATTACCGCCCCATCAGTCTACTCTCAATCATCAGCAAAGTGACGGAAGGTGTCATCGACAGTGCTATCAAGCGGCACTCCACTGGCTGGAGTCATACCTAGTACAAAGGAAGATGGTTGTGGTGGTTGAAGGTCAATCATCACAGCCCCAGGACATCACTGTAGGCATTCCTCAGGGCAGTGTCCTAGGCCCAACCATCTTCAGCTGCTTCATCAATGACCTTCCCTCTAACATAAGGTCAGAAATGGGGATGTTCGTTGATGACTGCACAGTGTTCAGTGCCATTCAGTGCTTTTGATAAGGTTCCACATGGCAGACTGGCCACGAAGTTAAAAGCCCATGGGATCCAGGGCAAAGTGTCAAGTTGGATTCAAAACTGGCTCGGAGACAGGAAGCAGAGGGTAATGGTTGATGGGTGTTTTTGTGACTGGAAGGCTGTTTCCAGTGGGGTTCTGCAGGGCTCAGTACTAGGTCCCTTGCTTTTTGTGGTATATATCAATGATCTAGACTTGAATATAGGGGGTATGATTAAGAAGTTTGCAGATGATACTAAAATCGGCTGTGTGGTTGATACTGAAGAAGGAAGCTGTAGATTGCAGGAAGATATCAGTAAATTGGTCAGGTGGGCAGAACAGTGGCAAATGGAATTCAATCCGGAGAAGTGTGAGGTAATGCATTTAGGGAGGGCTAATAAGGCAAGGGAATACACAATAAATGGTAGGATACTGAGAAGTGCAGAGGAACAAAGGGACCTTGGAGTGCATGTCCACAGATCCCTGAAGGTAGCAGGCCAGGTAGATAAGGTGGTTAAGAAGGCATACGGAATGCTTGCCTTTATTAGCCGTGGCATAGAATACAAGAGCAGGGGGGTTATGCTTCAACTGTATAAAACACTAGTTAGGCCTCAGCTAGAGTACTGCGTGCAGTTCTGGTCACCACATTACAGGAAAGATGTGATTGCACTAGAGAGGGTACAGAGGAGATTTACAAGGATGTTGCCAGGAGTAGAGAATCTTAGCTATGAGGAAAGACTGGATAGGCTGGGTCTGTTTTCCTTGGAACAGAGGAGGCTGAGGGGAGACCTTATTGAGGTGGATAGAAAGGACCTATTTCCCTTAGCAGAGGGGTCAAAAACCAGGGGGCACAGATTTAAAGTAATTGGGGGAAGGTTTAGAGGGGATTTGAGGGGAAATTTCTTCACCCAGAGGGTTGTGGGGGTCTGGAAGGGTGGTAGAGGCAGGAACCCTAACCACATTTATAAAGTACTTGAATGTGCACTTGGGATGCTCTAACCTGCAGGGCTACGGACCAAGAGCTGGGAAGTGGGATTAGGCTGGATAGCTCTTTGTTGGCCGGTGTGGACACGATGGGCCGAAATGGCCTCCTTCCGTGCTGTAACTTTCTATGATTCTATGATTCACAACTGCTCAGATAATGAAGCAGTCCATGTCCGCATGCAGCAAGACCTGGACGACGTTCAGGCTTGGGCTGATAAGTGGCAGGTAACATTCACACACACAAGTGCCAGGCAATGACTATCTCCATCAAGTGAGAGTCTAACCACCGCCCCTTGACATTCAACGGCATTACCATCGCCGAATCCCCCACCATCAACATCCTGGGGGTTACTATTGACCAGAAACTTAACTGGACCAGCCACATAAATACTGTGGCAACAAGAGCAGGTCAGAGGCTAGGTATTCTGCGGCGAGTGTCTCACCTCCTGACTCCCTAAAGCCTTTCCACCGTCTACAAGGCACAAGTAAGGAGTGTGATGGGATACTCTCCACTTGCCTGGATGAGTGTAGCTCGAACAACACTTCAAGCAGCTCGACACCATCCAGGACAAAGCAGTCCGCTTGATTGGCACCCCATCCACCACCTTAAACATTCACTCCCTCCACCACCAGCGTACCGTGGCTGCAGTGTGTACCATCTACAAGATCCACTGCAGCAACTCGCCAAGGCTTCTTCGGCAGCACCTCTCAAACCCGCGACCTCTTCCACCTAGAAAGGCAAGGGCAGCAGGCGCATGGGAACACCACCACCTCCAAGTTCCCCTCCAAGTCACACACCATCCTGACTTAGAAGTATATCGCCGATCCTTCATCGTTGCTGGGTCAAAATCCTGGAACTCCCTCCCTAACAGCACTATGGGAGTACCTTCACCACACGGACTGCAGCGGTTCAAGAAGGCGGCTCACCACCACCTTCTCAAGAGCAACTAGGGATGGGCAATAAATGCTGGCCTTGCCAGCGACGCCCACATCCCATAAACAAATAAAAAAAAATGTCCTGCCACCTTCAAAGATTTGTGTACATACACCCCCAGGTGTCTCTGTTCCTATCCTTTAGCAATTTCCACCCTTGCTTTCCTCAGTAACCTAGGATGCAGCTCATCTGGACCGGGTGACTTTTCAACCTGAACGCAGCCAACCTTTTAAGTACCTCCTCTTTACCTATTTTTATCCTATCCAATATCACTACTTTACTGCTACATTGGCAGCATCCTCTTTAGTGAAGACAGATGCACAGTACTCATTTAGTACCTCAGCTATGCCCACTGCCTCCACAAGAAGATCTCCTATTGGGTCTCTAATCAGTCCCACCCTTCCTTTGACTACCATTTTACGGTTTGTGTGTTTATAAAAGACTTTTGGGTCACTTTATGTTACCCGTTAATCTATTCTCATACTCTCTCTTTGCCCCTCTTATTCCCTCTTTCACTTCTCCTCTGTACAATTCAATACACCTTTTTCAAATCACTGAAATTAGCCCTACTTCAGTTGATTGTTCCTTGTCCTTTTCCATAACTACTCTAAACCTAATGATATTGTGATCACTGTTGCCTTTGAGAAGGTGGTGGTAGACCTTCTTGAACCGCTGCTGTCCTTGTGGTGAAGGTGCTCCCACAGTAGAGTTCCAGGATTTGACCCAGTGACGATGAAGGAACAGTGATATTTTTCCAAGTCGGGATGGTATGTGACTTGGGGAACTTGGAGGTGGTGGTGTTCGTTTGCGCCTGGTGCCTTTGTCCTTCTAGGTGGTAGAGGTCGCGGGTTTGGGAGGTGCTGCTGTAGAAGCCTCGTCAAGTTGCTGTCGTGCATCTTGTAGATGGTACACACTGCAGCCACAGTGCGTTGGCGCTGAGGGGGTGGTTTTTGAGCCCAGTGGCAGTCCGATCAAGCAAACTGATCTGTTCTGGATGGTGTCGAGCTTAGGCGTTGTTATGACTGCACCATCCAGGCAAGTGGTGACTTGAATCCTGTAAATGGGGGAGAGGCTCTGAAGGAAGGGGTGACGGTGGGGATGTGGAGGGGGAGATAGCTGGGCTTTCTCAGGGAGGCACCATAGTAACGGGTGTTAATGGGATAGGTGGTCGAGCGTTGCTAGGCTAGCCTCTGGGTAACTGGGGATATTGGGATAGCGGGTTGGTTTATATTCTTGTCTCAATGATGACCCCCATGAGGAAAGTCTAAATCTGCTTCTTCTTCATATTCTTGTCTTTTCCAGGCATTGAAGGCCCACCCGGACCGCAAGGTAGGATATGCCCCCTGTGGCCTTTATTCATTGTTTTTTCATCAATCCCCCTCCCCCTCGGTGGCAACTTCCCAGCTGGGGCCAAACTATTGTTTTATATATGTTTAGCATAACTTCCTGGCTTTTGTACTCTATGCCTCTATTTATAAAGCCCAGAATCCCATATGCTTTATTCACCACTTTCTCAACCTGTTCTGCCACCTTCAAAGATTTCTGCACGAACACCCCCAGGTCTCTGTTCCTGCACCCCCTTTAAAATTGTACCATTTAGTTTATAATGGGCCAGAAATTCGGGTCTCCACAGGTGAGTACGCGCTGGGTACTCACCCGTAGACCCAACGAAAGTGCCGGTTTCGCGCATGCACTGGAAACCAGAACTTCCGTTCCCCTGAAGGAAGGGGTTCAGAGGTCGAACGCGTGCGCCGGAGAGGCAGCGCGTAGACCTCGAACGTCGTTTTTTTTTTCAGGTTTCTCCGTGAGGGTAAGTACGGAGAAGCTGCGCGGGGAAAAAGGAGGCGCAAGGCCTGCTTTTAACAAGGTAAGTGGTGAATTAAGTACAATTTACACATTTTTTCAACAGATTTATCTTTTTTACATACTTTAAAGAAAGGTAAGTTTATTTTTAGCACCGTTAAAAAGTGTAATTAATTTTTTCAAAAATTTAAATTTTTGTTTAAAGTAGTTAATTTATGTAATTTATAGTTATTTTAAAAATGCGATGTTTTTAAAACATTTATTTGAAGTTTTAGTGAGGTTTTGGGGCCGATCTCTATTCATAGATTTGACAGGTCTTCCTGTCAAATCTATGAATGAAGATTCCCTGCTCCGATTGGCTCTCCATGGCCCACGTGATCCCGGGGACGCTTTGAACTAACTGCGCCCCTGGGATACGCAAGCCCTGCGCGCCGGCAGCTGCAGGAGGCCCAGGAACCGAATTCCACGCGGGCCCGAAGCACAACGGCAGGCGCGGTATGTAAGTACGTGCGCGATTCTTACACCCGCGGGAAGCCGGAGAGCCAAATTTCTGGCCCAATATTGTCTCTCCTCATTCTTCCTACCAAAATGTATCATGATTGAATGTGAGAGGGGGGTCCTGGGAGCCCCAGACAGTGTGTGGTCCCGGGAGCCCCAGACAGTGTGTGGTCCCGGGAGCCCCAGACAGTGTGTGGTCCCGGGAGCCCCAGACAGTGTGTGGTCCCGGGAGCCCCAGACAGTGTGTGGTCCCGGGAGCCCCAGACAGTGTGTGGTCCCGGGAGCCCCAGACAGTGTGTGGTCCCGGGAGCCCCAGACAGTGTGTGGTCCCGGGAGCCCCAGACAGTGTGTGGTCCCGGGAGCCCCAGACAGTGTGTGGTCCCGGGAGCCCCAGACAGTGTGTGGTCCCGGGAGCCCCAGACAGTGTGTGGTCCCGGGAGCCCCAGACAGTGTGTGGTCCCGGGAGCCCCAGACAGTGTGTGGTCCCGGGAGCCCCAGACAGTGTGTGGTCCCGGGAGCCCCAGACAGTGTGTGGTCCCGGGAGCCCCAGACAGTGTGTGGTCCCGGGAGCCCCAGACAGTGTGTGGTCCCGGGAGCCCCAGACAGTGTGTGGTCCCGGGAGCCCCAGACAGTGTGTGGTCCCGGGAGCCCCAGACAGTGTGTGGTCCCGGGAGCCCCAGACAGTGTGTGGTCCCGGGAGCCCCAGACAGTGTGTGGTCCCGGGAGCCCCAGACAGTGTGTGGTCCCGGGAGCCCCAGACAGTGTGTGGTCCCGGGAGCCCCAGACAGTGTGTGGTCCCGGGAGCCCCAGACAGTGTGTGGTCCCGGGAGCCCCAGACAGTGTGTGGTCCCGGGAGCCCCAGACAGTGTGTGGTCCCGGGAGCCCCAGACAGTGTGTGGTCCCGGGAGCCCCAGACAGTGTGTGGTCCCGGGACTTTTTATTGAACTGAAATAAAGCAGTAAATGTGGAAACTGAGTGACCAAGCATGGTGATGTTTGGAAATTGCCCCTTCATGTATTTTTGGTCATTGAATTGTTTTTCCAGGTCCTGCTGGTCCCATGGGATTACAAGGAGAAGCAGGTGAGTGAAAATTTAACATTTAACTGCTTATTTCTGTCACTCTCACCGTCCCACAGAAACAGAATGGGAGCAGCAGTCCTGAATGTGAGACTCGGTCCGACCCTGTCTGACTCAGTGAAGTAGTTGACTCAGAGACTTGGGTCCTGAATTTAAATAAAGGAAACTACGATGGTATGAGGTGTGAGTTGGCTAGGATGGATTGGGGAGCGTTACTTAAAGGGTTGATGGTGGATAGGCAATGGCAAACATTTAAAGATCGCATGGATGAACTACAGAATTTGTTCATCCCTGTTTGGCATAAAGATAAAACAAAAAAGGTGACTCAACCGTGGCTAACAAGGGAAATTAGGGATAGCATAAGATCCAAGGAGAGGACATATAAATTGGCCAGAAAAAGCAGCAAACCTGAGGATTGGGAGCAGTTTAGGATACTGCAAAGGAGGACAAAGGGATTAATTAAGAGGGGGAAAATAGAATATGAGAGTAAGCTTGCAGGGAATCAGGGGAATTTATAATGGGGTAAAAAGAAATGGCAGACCAATTAAATACATACTTTGGTTCTGTCTTCACAAAGGAGGACATAAATAAACTCCCAGAGATGTCGGGGAACATAGGGTCCAATGAGAGGGAGGAATTGAATGAAATCAGTATTTGTAGGGAAATAGTGTTAGGGAAATTGACGGGATTGAAGGCCGATAAATCCCCAGGGCCTGATAATCTACATCCTAGGGTACTTAAGGAAGTGGCCCTAGAAATAGTAGATGCATCATTGCTGGTCATCTTTCAAAATTCTATAGACTCTGGAACAGTTCCCATGGATTGGAGGGCAGCTATTGTAACCCCACTATTTAGAAAGGTGGTAGAGAGAAAACAGGGAATTATAGACCGGTAAGCCTGACATCGGTAGTGGGGAAAATGCTAGAGTCCATTATAAAAGATGTAATAGCAGAGCACTTGGAAAACAGTGACAGGATCGGACAAAGTCAACATGGATTTACAAAAGGTAAATCATGCCTGACTAAACTACTGGAATTTTTTGAGGATGTAACTGGTAGAATAGATAAGGGAAAACCAGTGGATGTGGTGTATTTGGACATTCAGAAGGCTTTCGATAAGGTCCCGCATAAGAGATTAGCGTGCAAAGTTAAAGCACATGGGATTGGGGGTAAGGTACTGATTTGGATAGAGAACTGGTTGGCAGACAGGAAGCAAAGAGTTGGAATAACGGAGAGTTATATCTCCCAACGTACGAGAGCCCCGTACACATTGACATGCGCCTGCATTCGGAGCTCCGTCTCCCTGGGGACCACCAGCTGACCATCTGTCGTGTTCGCTGCCTACCCGGGCTGCACATTCCCCTCCCAATCTACACGCTCCGATACAAGGCAAACGCCTCGGAGTTTTTTTTTAAGTTAATTTTAAACGAGAGATGAATGAAAACCCCGGTTACCTGCTCAAGAATTTTGCCGGTTAAGAGAGATTTCCGGATATTTGGGTGCCGGTTAATAAAGAGTTTCCTGTATATATTAATGATCCAGACGAGGGAACTAGATGTAATATCTCCAAGTTTGCAGACGACACAAAGCTGGGCGTGTGTGCTGTGAGGAGGATGCAGAGAAACTCCAGTATGATTTGGACAGGTTGGGTGATTGGGCAGATGCAGTATAATGTGGATAAATGCGAGGTTATCCACTTTGGTGGCAAAAACAGGAAGACAGATTATTATCTGAACGACAATAGATTGGGAAAAGGGGAAGTGCAACGAGATCTGGGAGTCCTTGTGCACCAGTCGCTGAAGGTAAGCATGCAGGTGCAGCAGGCGGTTAAGAAGGCAAATGGTATGTTGGCCTTCATAGCGAGAGGATTCGAGTACAGGAGCAAGGATGTCTTGCTGCAGTTGTACAGGGCCTTGGTGAGACCACACCTTGAGTATTGTGTGCAGTTTTGGTCACCTTATCTGAGGAAGGATGTTCTTGCCATGGAGGGAGTGCAGCGAAGATTTACCAGACTGATACCTGGGATGGCAGGAATGACGTATGAAGAGAGATTGGGTCGATTAGGCTTATATTTGCTAGAGTTTAGAAGAACGAGAGAGGATCTCATTGAAACTTATAAAATTCTAACAGGACTAGACAGACTAGATGCAGGAAGGATGTTCCCGATGGTGGGGGAGTCCAGAACCAGGGGTCACAGTCTAAGGATAAGGGGTAAGCCATTTAGGACTGAGATGAGGAGGAATTTCTTAACCCAGAGAGTGGTGTACCTGTGGAATTCTCTACCACAGAAGGCAGTTGAGGCCACTTCATTAAATATATGCAAGAAGGAGACAGATATATTTCTTAAGGCTAAAGGGATCAAGGGATATGGGGAGAAAGCAGGGACAGGGTACTGAATTTGGATGATCAGCCACGATCTCATTAAATGGCGGAGCAGGCTCGAGGGGCTGAATGGCCGACTCCTGCTCCTATCTTCTATGCTGACGTGCCAGTGTTGCTCTGGGCCAGCCTCGCCCCCCTCTGGGTCCCGAAGCACTGGGCTTTACTCTGTTCCAATTCTTTACTTGATTCTAAGAACGGGTGAACCTGACCTGATGCTCCAAGTGCTCTGATTTCTGACATGTTTCAAATCCCTCTCAGGTCGCCCAGGTGAAGACGCCTTCATTGAACATGTTTCATTCTCCGCGGCCCTCACCGCTCCTCAACTCAATCCAGGGACCATCCTGTTCGACAAGGTGCTGGTGAACGAAGGAGGCCATTATGATCCGAGCACAGGTGAGGCAAAGGTTCCCTGTCTGCAGCTAGTCTGCTTCTCCCAGTGTCTAACCTTCCGACCCTGCTCTCCCGGTGTCTAACCTTCCGACCCTCCTCTCCCAGTGTCTAACCTTCCGACCCTCCTCTCCCAGTGTCTAACCATCCGACCCTCCTCTCCCGATCTAACCTTCCGACCCTCCTCTCCCGGTGTCTAACCTTCCGACCCTTCTCTCCTAGTGTCTAACCTTCCGACCCTCCTCTCCCACTGTCTAACCTTCCGACCCTCCTCTCCCACTGTCTAACCTTCCGACCCTCCTCTCCCAGTGTCTAACCTTCCGACCCTCCTCTCCCATTGTCTAACCTTCCGACCCTCCTCTCCTAGTGTCTAACCTTCCGACCCTCCTCTCCCATTGTCTAACCTTCCGACCCTCCTCTCCTAGTGTCTAACCTTCCGACCCTCCTCTCCCAGTGTCTAACCTTCTGACCCTCCTCTACCACTGTCTAACCTTCCGACCCTCCTCTCCCAGTGTCTAACCTTCCGACCCTCCTCTCGCAGTGTCTAACCTTCCGACCCTCCTCTCCCAGTGTCTAACCTTCCGACCCTCCTCTACCACTGTCTAACCTTCCGACCCTCCTCTCCCAGTGTCTAACCTTCCGACCCTCCTCTCCCATTGTCTAACCTTCCGACCCTCCTCTCCTAGTGTCTAACCTTCCGACCCTCCTCTCCTAGTGTCTAACCTTCCGACTCTCCTCTCCCAGTGTCTAACCATCCGACCCTCCTCTCCCGATCTAACCTTCCGACCCTCCTCTCCCAGTGTCTAACCTTCCGACCCTCCTCTCCCAGTGTCTAACCTTCCGACCCTCCTCTCCCAGTCTAACCTTCCGACCCTCCTCTCCCAGTGTCTAACCTTCCGACCCTCCTCTCCCAGTGTCTAACCTTCCGACCCTCCTCTCCCAGTGTCTAACCTTCCGACCCTCCTCTCCCAGTCTAACCTTCCGACCCTCCTCTCCCAGTGTCTAACCTTCAAACCCTCCTCTCCCAGTCTAACCTTCCAACCCTCCTCTCCCGGTCTAACCTTCCAACCCTCCTCTCCCAGTGTCTAACCTTCCGACCCTCCTCTCCCAGTGTCTAACCTTCCAACCCTCCTCTCCCAGTCTAACCTTCCGACCCTCCTCTCCCAGTGTCTAACATTCCGACCCTCCTCTCCCAGTGTCTAACCTTCTGACCCTCCTCTCCCGGTCTAACCTTCCGACTCTCCTCTCCCAGTGTCTAACCTTCCGATCCTCCTCTCCCGGTCGAACCATCTGACCCTCCTCTGCCAGTGTCCAACCTTCCGACCCTCCTCTCCCGGTCTAACCTTCCGAACCTCCTTTCCCAGTCTAACCTTCCGAACCTCCTTTCCCAGTCTAACCTTTCGACTCTCCTCTCCCAGTGTCTAACCTTCCAACTCTCCTCTCCCAGTGTCTAACCTTCCGACCCTCCTCTCCCGGTCTAACCTTCCGACTCTCCTCTCCCAGTGTCTAACCTTCCGACCCTCCTCTCCCAGTGTCTAACCATCCGACCCTCCTCTCCCAGTCTAACCTTCCGACCCTCCTCTCCCAGTGTCTAACCATCCGACCCTCCTCTCCCGGTCTAACCTTCTGACCCTCCTCTCCCAGTGTCTAACCTTCCGACCCTCCTCTCCCAGTGTCTAACCTTCCGACCCTCCTCTCCCAGTGTCGAACCATCCGACCCTCCTCTCCCAGTCTAACCTTCCGACCCTCCTCTCCCGGTCTCTCCTCTCCCAGTGTCTAACCTTCCGACCCTCCTCTCCCAGTGTCTAACCTTCCGACCCTCCTCTCCCGGTCTAACCTTCCAACCCTCCTCTCCCAGTGTCTAACCTTCCGACCCTCCTCTCCCGGTCTAACCTTCCGACCCTTCTCTCCCGGTCTAACCTTCCGACCCTCCTCTCCCAGTGTCTAACCATCCGACCCTCCTCTCCCGGTCTAACTTTGTGACCCTCCTCTCCCAGTCTAACCTTCCGACCCTCCTCTCCCGGTGTCTAACCTTCCGACCCTCCTCTCCCAGTGTCTAACCTTCCGACCCTTCTCTCCCAGTGTCTAACCTTCCGACCCTCCTCTCCCAGTGTCTAACCTTCCGACCCTCCTCTCCCGGTCTAACCATCCGACCCTCCTCTCCCGATCTAACCATCCGACCCTCCTCTCCCGATCTAACCTTCCGACCCTCCTCTCCCAGTCTAACCTTCCGACCCTCCTCTCCCGGTGTCTAACCTTCCGACCCTCCTCTCCCGGTGTCTAACCTTCCGACCCTCCTCTCCCATTGTCTAACCTTCCGACCCTCCTCTACCACTGTCTAACCTTCCGACCCTCCTCTCCCAGTGTCTAACCTTCCGACCCTCCTCTCCCAGTGTCTAACCTTCCGACCCTCCTCTCCCGGTCTAACCATCCGACCCTCCTCTCCCGATCTAACCATCCGACCCTCCTCTCCCGATCTAACCTTCCGACCCTCCTCTCCCAGTCTAACCTTCCGACCCTCCTCTCCCGGTGTCTAACCTTCCGACCCTCCTCTCCCGGTGTCTAACCTTCCGACCCTCCTCTCCCATTGTCTAACCTTCCGACCCTCCTCTACCACTGTCTAACCTTCCAACCCTCCTCTCCCGGTCTAACCTTCCGACTCTCCTCTCCCGGTCTAACCTTCCGACCCTCCTCTCCCGGTCTAACCTTCCGATCCTGCTCCTAGTGTCTAACTTTCCAACTCTCCTCCCACAGTCTAACATTCCGATCCACCTCCCAGTGTCTAACCTTCTGACCCTCCTCTCCCAGTCTAACCTTCCAACCCTCCTTCTCCCAGTGTCTAACCTTCCGACCCTCCTCTCCCGGTCTAACCTTCCGACCCTCCCCTCCCGGTCTAACCTTCCGACCCTCCCCTCCCGGTCTAACCTTCCGCCTCTCCTCTCCCGGTCGAACCTTCCGACCCTCCTCTCCCGGTCTAACCTTCCGACCCTCCTCTCCCGGTCTAACCTTCCGACCCTCCCCTCCCGGTCAAACCTTCCGCCTCTCCTCTCCCGGTCGAACCTTCCGACTCTCCTCTCCCGGTCTAACCTTGCGACTCTCCTCTCCCAGTGTCTAACCTTCCAAACCTCCTCTCCCGGTCTAACCATCCGACCCTCCTCTCCCGGTCTAACCTTCCGACCCTCCTGTCCCGGTCTAACCTTCCGACCCTCCTGTCCCGGTCTAACCTTCCGACCCTCCTCTCCCAGTGTCCAACCTTCCGACCCTCCTCTCCCGGTCTAACCTTCCGACCCTCCTCTCCCAGGGGTAAAAATTCAGTTGGTTGCGCCTCCCATTAGCGCCTGAAGAGGGCGCTAATGGGGCGCAAAGCCGCTAACGCCCGGGCGCAGCGATGTTTGCGCCGCTCGAGAACTTAACTTGAGATTGTGCGGCGGCGCTAAAACTTACCGCTGCGACCACCTGCGCGCGCAGATTGTGACGTCATTCCATGGTGCAACGCCCTTGTGGCGCCCCGGTGCGGAAATTGAGTGGCGCCCCCTGCCTTACCGCCTGGCGCTTCCAACGACCGGAAGACTGGAACGCTATCAATCGCTGTGGGGCTGGGGGAGGCGCTATTTAAAGGGGGCCTCTTCCTGTCTTTTATTGTTGGTGGCATTTTTGAACTACGCATTCTGAGAGAGAGAGGGAGAGACTTCTGGAGAGATTCAACGTTGTGTGAAGGAGTTTTGGGTACTGAGCAGCACTTTGTAGGTTCATTTTGATTTGCCATTCCTTGTATCGATTTAGCAGAGACTGTGGGAGCTGCACTCTGAGCTCTTTGATGGTACTCTCCATTGTTCTTTCCAGCACATTTGATGTGCAAGTCTCACCAGGCCGAGATTCAAGGCTGCAATGAACAGGATGTGGATGGAAAGCAAGATTAACCATCCCCTTTAAGAACTGGCCTGTGTCATTGTGTGTGTGTTCCATTGCTGACTGACATTACATGGGCTTCGCCAGCGCTCTGAGTTAGCGCCTCACTCCTTGGCCTTTGCGCCTTAAGACAGGTGTGCAGCGCCTGCTTTAGCGCTCCACTCACCTCCCGGGGCGGTAAAAGTGAAGTTTCCAGTCAGTGCCGATAATTAGCGCCAGGCGCTAATATTTGCGTCCAGACGATATTTGCGCCCCGAATGGGGCGCGACCTACTTTCTACCCCCCAGTGTCTTACCTTCCGTTCCTCCTCTCCCGGTCTAACCTTCCGACCCTCCTCTCCCGGTCTAACCTTCCGACCCTCCTCTCCCGGTCTCTCCTCTCCCAGTGTCTAACCTTCCGACCCTCCTCTCCCGGTCTAACCTTCCGACCCTCCTCTCCCTGTGTCTAACCTTCCGACCCTCCTCTCCCAGTGTCTAACCTTCCGACCCTCCTCTCCCATTGTCTAACCTTCCGAACCTCCTCTCCCAGTGTCTAACCTTCCGACCCTCCTCTCCCATTGTCTAACCTTCCGACCCTCCTCTCCCATTGTCTAACCTTCCGACCCTCCTCTCCCGGTCTAACCTTCCGACCCTCCTCTCCCAGTGTCTAACCTTCCAACCCTCCTCTCCCGGTCTAACCTTCCGACCCTCCTCTCCCAGTGTCTAACCTTCCGATCCTGCTCCCAGTGTCTAACCTTCCGACCCTCCTCTCCCTTGTCTAACCTTCCGATCCTCCTCTCCCAGTGTCTAACCTTCCGATACTCTTCTCCTGGTCTAACCTTCTGACCCTCCTCTCCCATTGTCTGACCCTGCTTTCCCGGTGTCTAACCTTCCGACCCTCCTCTCCTGGTGTCTAACCTTCCGATCCTCCTCTCCCAGTGTCTAACCTTCCGATACTCATCTCCTGGTGTCTAACCTTCTGACCCTCCTCTCCCGGTCTAACCTTCCGACCCTCCTCTCCCGGTCTAACCTTCCGACCCTCCTCTCCCAGTGTCTAACCTTCCGATCCTGCTCCCAGTGTCTAACCTTCCGACCCTCCTCTCCCTTGTCTAACCTTCCGATCCTCCTCTCCCAGTGTCTAACCTTCCGATACTCTTCTCCTGGTCTAACCTTCTGACCCTCCTCTCCCATTGTCTGACCCTGCTTTCCCGGTGTCTAACCTTCCGACCCTCCTCTCCTGGTGTCTAACCTTCCGATCCTCCTCTCCCAGTGTCTAACCTTCCGATACTCATCTCCTGGTGTCTAACCTTCTGACCCTCCTCTCCCGGTCTAACCTTCCGACCCTCCTCTCCCAGTGTCTAACCTTCCGACCCTCCTCTCCCAGTGTCTAACCATCCGACCCTCCTCTCCCGATCTAACCTTCCGACCCTCCTCTCCCAGTGTCTAACCATCCGACCCTCCTCTCCCGGTCTAACCTTCCGACCCTCCTCTCCCAGTGTCTAACCTTCCGACCCTCCTCTCCCAGTGTCTAACCTTCCGACCCTCCTCTCCCAGTGTCTAACCATCCGACCCTCCTCTCCCAGTGTCTAACCATCCGACCCTCCTCTCCCGGTCTAACCTTCCGACCCTCCTCTCCCAGTGTCTAACCTTCCGACCCTCCTCTCCCGGTCTAACCTTCCGACCCTCCTCTCCCAGTGTCGAACCTTCCGACCCTCCTCTCCCAGTGTCTAACCTTCCGACCCTCCTCTCCCAGTGTCTAACCTTCCGACCCTCCTCCTCCCGGTCTAACCTTCCGACTCTCCTCTCCCGGTCTAACCTTCCGACCCTCCTCTCCCAGTGTCTAACCTTCCGACCCTCCTCTCCCAGTCTAACCTTCCGACCCTCCTCTCCCGGTCTAACCTTCCGACCCTCCTCTCCCAGTGTCCAACCTTCCGACCCTCCTCTCCCAGTGTCCAACCTTCCGACCCTCCTCTCCCGGTCTAACCTTCCGACCCTCCTCTCCCGGTGTCTAACCTTCCGACCCTCCTCTCCCAGTGTCTAACCTTCCGACCCTCCTCTCCCGGTCTAACCTTCCGACCCTCCTCTCCCAGTGTCCAACCTTCCGACCCTCCTCTCCCGGTCTAACCTTCCGACCCTCCTCTCCCGGTGTCTAACCTTCCGACCCTCCTCTCCCGGTGTCCAACCTTCCGACCCTCCTCTCCCAGTCTAACCTTCCGACCCTCTTCTCCCAGTGTCTCACCATCCGACCCTCCTCTCCCGGTCTAACTTCCGACCCTCCTCTCCCGGTGTCTAACCTTCCGACCCTCTTCTCCCAGTGTCTCACCATCCGACCCTCCTCTCCCGGTCTAACTTCCGACCCTCCTCTCCCGGTCTAACCTTCCGACCCTCCTCTCCCGGTCTAACCTTCCGATCCTGCTCCCAGTGTCTAACCTTCCGACCCTCTTCTCCCAGTGTCTCACCATCCGACCCTCCTCTCCCGGTCTAACTTCCGACCCTCCTCTCCCGGTCTAACCTTCCGACTCTCCTCTCCCGGTCTAACCTTCCGATCCTGCTCCCAGTGTCTAACCTTCCGACCCTCCTCTCCCAGTGTCTAACCTTCCGACCCTCCTCTCCCAGTGTCTAACCTTCCGACCCTCCTCTCCCAGTGTCTAACCTTCCGACCCTCCTCTCCCAGTGTCTAACCTTCCGACCCTCCTCTCCCGGTCTAACCTTCCGACCCTCCTCCTCCCAGTCTAACCTTCCGACTCTCCTCTCCCAGTGTCCAACCTTCCGACCTTCCTCTCCCGGTCTAACCTTCCGACCCTCCTCTCCCAGTGTCTAACCTTCCGACTCTCCTCTCCCGGTCTAACCTTCCGACCCTCCTCTCCCAGTGTCTAACCTTCCGACTCTCCTCTCCCGGTCTAACCTTCCGACCTTCCTCTCCCAGTCTAACCTTCCGACCCTCCTCTCCCGGTGTCTAACCTTCCGACCCTCCTCTCCCGGTGTCTAACCTTCCGACCCTCCTCTCCCAGTCTAACCTTCCGACCCTCCTCTCCCAGTGTCTCACCTTCCGACCCTCCTCTCCCAGTCTAACCTTCCGACCCTCCTCTCCCAGTGTCTAACCTTCCGACCCTCCTCTCCCGGTCTAACCATCCGACCCTCCTCTCCCGGTCTAACCTTCCGACCCTCCTCTCCCGGTCTAACCATCCGACCCTCCTCTCCCGGTCTAACCTTCCGACCCTCCTCTCCCGGTGTCTAACCTTCCGACCCTCCTCTCCCGGTGTCTAACCTTCCGACCCTCCTCTCCCAGTCTAACCTTCCGACCCTCCTCTCCCAGTGTCTCACCTTCCGACCCTCCTCTCCCAGTCTAACCTTCCGACCCTCCTCTCCCAGTGTCTAACCTTCCGACCCTCCTCTCCCAGTGTCTAACCTTCCGACCCTCCTCTCCCAGTGTCTAACCTTCCGACCCTCCTCTCCCAGTGTCTAACCTTCCGACCCTCCTCTCCCAGTGTCTAACCTTCCGACCCTCCTCTCCCAGTGTCTAACCTTCCGACCCTCCTCTCCCAGTGTCTAACCTTCCGACCCTCCTCTCCCAGTGTCTAACCTTCCGACCCTCCTCTCCCAGTGTCTAACCTTCCGACCCTCCTCTCCCAGTGTCTAACCTTCCGACCCTCCTCTCCCGGTCTAACCTTCCGACCCTCCTCTCCCAGTGTCTAACCTTCCGACCCTCCTCTCCCAGTGTCTAACCTTCCGACCCTCCTCTCCCGGTCTAACCTTCCGACCCTCCTCTCCCAGTGTCTAACCTTCCGACCCTCCTCTCCCAGTGTCTAACCTTCCGACCCTCCTCTCCCAGTGTCTAACCTTCCGACCCTCCTCTCCCAGTGTCTTTCCAACCGACCCTCCTCTCCCAGTGTCTTTCCAACCGACCCTCCTCTCCCAGTGTCTTTCCAACCGACCCTCCTCTCCCAGTCTAACCTTCCGACTCTCCTCTCCCGGTCTAACCTTCCGACCTTCCTCTCCCAGTCTAACCTTCCGACCCTCCTCTCCCGGTGTCTAACCTTCCGACCCTCCTCTCCCAGTCTAACCTTCCGACCCTCCTCTCCCAGTCTAACCTTCCGACTCTCCTCTCCCAGTGTCTCACCTTCCGACCCTCCTCTCCCAGTCTAACCTTCCGACCCTCCTCTCCCAGTGTCTAACCTTCCGACCCTCCTCTCCCGGTCTAACCATCCGACCCTCCTCTCCCGGTCTAACCTTCCGACCCTCCTCTCCCGGTCTAACCATCCGACCCTCCTCTCCCGGTCTAACCTTCCGACCCTCCTCTCCCGGTGTCTAACCTTCCGACCCTCCTCTCCCGGTGTCTAACCTTCCGACCCTCCTCTCCCAGTCTAACCTTCCGACCCTCCTCTCCCAGTGTCTCACCTTCCGACCCTCCTCTCCCAGTCTAACCTTCCGACCCTCCTCTCCCAGTGTCTAACCTTCCGACCCTCCTCTCCCAGTGTCTAACCTTCCGACCCTCCTCTCCCAGTGTCTAACCTTCCGACCCTCCTCTCCCAGTGTCTAACCTTCCGACCCTCCTCTCCCAGTGTCTAACCTTCCGACCCTCCTCTCCCAGTGTCTAACCTTCCGACCCTCCTCTCCCAGTGTCTAACCTTCCGACCCTCCTCTCCCAGTGTCTAACCTTCCGACCCTCCTCTCCCAGTGTCTAACCTTCCGACCCTCCTCTCCCAGTGTCTAACCTTCCGACCCTCCTCTCCCAGTGTCTAACCTTCCGACCCTCCTCTCCCGGTCTAACCTTCCGACCCTCCTCTCCCAGTGTCTAACCTTCCGACCCTCCTCTCCCAGTGTCTAACCTTCCGACCCTCCTCTCCCGGTCTAACCTTCCGACCTTCCTCTCCCAGTCTAACCTTCCGACCCTCCTCTCCCGGTGTCTAACCTTCCGACCCTCCTCTCCCGGTGTCTAACCTTCCGACCCTCCTCTCCCAGTCTAACCTTCCGACCCTCCTCTCCCAGTGTCTCACCTTCCGACCCTCCTCTCCCAGTCTAACCTTCCGACCCTCCTCTCCCAGTGTCTAACCTTCCGACCCTCCTCTCCCGGTCTAACCATCCGACCCTCCTCTCCCGGTCTAACCTTCCGACCCTCCTCTCCCGGTCTAACCATCCGACCCTCCTCTCCCGGTCTAACCTTCCGACCCTCCTCTCCCGGTGTCTAACCTTCCGACCCTCCTCTCCCGGTGTCTAACCTTCCGACCCTCCTCTCCCAGTCTAACCTTCCGACCCTCCTCTCCCAGTGTCTCACCTTCCGACCCTCCTCTCCCAGTCTAACCTTCCGACCCTCCTCTCCCAGTGTCTAACCTTCCGACCCTCCTCTCCCAGTGTCTAACCTTCCGACCCTCCTCTCCCAGTGTCTAACCTTCCGACCCTCCTCTCCCAGTGTCTAACCTTCCGACCCTCCTCTCCCAGTGTCTAACCTTCCGACCCTCCTCTCCCAGTGTCTAACCTTCCGACCCTCCTCTCCCAGTGTCTAACCTTCCGACCCTCCTCTCCCAGTGTCTAACCTTCCGACCCTCCTCTCCCAGTGTCTAACCTTCCGACCCTCCTCTCCCAGTGTCTAACCTTCCGACCCTCCTCTCCCAGTGTCTAACCTTCCGACCCTCCTCTCCCAGTGTCTAACCTTCCGACCCTCCTCTCCCGGTCTAACCTTCCGACCCTCCTCTCCCAGTGTCTAACCTTCCGACCCTCCTCTCCCGGTCTAACCTTCCGACCCTCCTCTCCCAGTGTCTAACCTTCCGACCCTCCTCTCCCAGTGTCTAACCTTCCGACCCTCCTCTCCCAGTGTCTTTCCAACCGACCCTCCTCTCCCAGTGTCTTTCCAACCGACCCTCCTCTCCCAGTGTCTTTCCAACCGACCCTCCTCTCCCAGTCTAACCTTCCGACCCTCCTCTCCCAGTCTAACCTTCCGACCCTCCTCTCCCAGTCTAACCTTCCGACCCTCCTCTCCCAGTCTAACCTTCCGACCCTCCTCTCCCAGTGTCTAACCATCTGACCCTCCTCTCCCAGTCTAACCTTCCGACCCTCCTCTCCCAGTGTCTAACCATCCGACCCTCCTCTCCCAGTCTAACCTTCCGACCCTCCTCTCCCAGTCTAACCTTCCGACCCTCCTCTCCCAGTCTAACCATCCGACCCTCCTCTCCCAGTGTCTAACCTTCCGACTCTCCTCTCCCGGTCTAACCTTCCGACCCTCCTGTCCCAGTGTCTAACCTTCCGACCCTCCTCTCCCAGTGTCTAACCTTCCGACCCTCCTCTCCCAGTGTCTAACCTTCCGACCCTCCTCTCCCGGTCTAACCTTCCGACCCTCCTGTCCCAGTGTCTAACCTTCCGACCCTCCCCTCTCTGTCGAATCTTCCGACCCTTCTCTGTCTAACCTTCCGACCCTTCTCTCTCAGTCAAAGCGCCCGACACTTTTCTCTCGTAGTCTAACTTTCTGACCCTCTCCTCTTGTCGTCTCACCTTCTGACCATCTTCTCTCGCAGAATCATAGAATGATGCAGTACAGGAGCCCATTCGGCCCATTGTGTCTGTGCTGGCTCTGTGAAAGAGCTATCAAATTAGTCTCACTCCCCTTCTCTATCCCCATAGCCCTCAAAATCTTTCCCCCTAGTATTTATCCAATTCCCTTTTGAATGTTACGATTTAATCTGCTTCCACCGCCCTTTCAGGCAGCGCATTCCAGATCACAACAACTCGCTGCGTAAAAAAAAATGTTTCCTCATCTCGCCTCTGGCTCTTTCGCCAATTACCTTCAATCTGTGTCCTCTGGTTACCGACCCTTCTGCCACTGGAAACAGTTTCTCCTTATTTTCTCTGCTAAAACCCCTTCATGATTTTGAACACCTATCAAATTTTCTCTTGACCTTCTCTGCTCTAAGGAGAACAGTCCCAGCTTCTCTAGTCTCTCCACATAACTGAAGTCACTCAGTTTTGGTACCATTCTAGTAAATCTCTTCTGTACCCTCTCCAAGGCCTTGACATCCTTGCCCAGAATTGAACACAATACACCAGCTAAGGCCTAACCAGTGTTTTATAAAGGTTTAGCATAACTTCCTTGCTTTTGTACTCTATTCCTCTATTAATAAAGCCAAGTATCCCATATGCTTTTTTAACAGCCTTCTCAACTTGCCCTGCCACTTTCAAAGATTAGTGTACGTCCACCCCCAGGTCTCTCTGTTCCTTCACCCCCTTTAAAATTGTACCATTTAGTTTATATTGCCTCTCCTCATTCTTCCGACCAACTTCACACTTCTCTGTTAAATTTCATCTGCCATATGTCTGCCTGTTTCACCAGTCTGTCTGTGTCCTCCTGAAGTCTGTTACTATCCTCCTCATTGTTTACTACATTGCTGAGTTTCGTCTCATCTGCAAACTTTGAAATTATGCCCTTTATACCCAAGTCCAGGTCATTAATATATATCAAAAAGAGCAGTGGTCCTAATACCGACCATTCACCACTACTCTCTGCTTTCTGTCCCTCAGCAAATTTTGTATCCACGCAGCTCCTGCCCCTTTAATCCCATGAGCTTCAAGTCTATCATTTTATCAAACACCTTTTGAAAGTCCATATGCACAACATCAACCGCACTACCTTCGTCAACCCTCTCGTCACTTCATCAAAGAACTCAATTAAGTTAGTAAATCATTTGCCTTTAATAAATCCATGTTGGCTTTCATTTATTACCCCATATTTTTTCAAGTAACAATTAATTTTGTCTCGGATTATTGTCTGTAAAAGTTTCCCCACCACCAACATTAAACTGACCTAGCCTGTAATTGCCAGGTTTATCCTTCTTCCCTTTTCTGAACAGGGGTGTAACATTTGCAATCCTCCAGTCCTCTGGCACCACCCCCATATCTAAGGAGGGTTGGAAGATTGTGGTCAGATCCGCAATTTCCACCCTTGCTTCCTTCAGTAACCTAGGATGCATCCGATCCGGACCGGGTAACTTTAATACCTTGAGCACTGCCAATCTTTTAAGTACTGCCTCTTTATCTATTTTTATCCTATCCAATTTCTCTACTACTTCCTCCTTCACTGTGACATTGGTAGCATCCTCTTCTCCAGTGAAGACAGATGTAAAGTACTCATTTAGAACATAAGAAATAGGAGCAGGAGCAGGCCATTCAGCCCCTCGAGCCTGCTCCGCCATTTAATGAGATCATGGCTGATCCGATTTTGGCCTCAACTCCACTTTCCTGCCCGCTCCCCACAACCCTCGACTTCCCTGTTGCTCAAAAATCTGTTCATCTCAGCCTTGAATATATTCAATGACTCAGCTTCCACAGCTCTCTGGGGTAAAGAATTCCAAAGATTCATGACCCTCAGAAGAAATTCCTCCTCATCTCCGTATAAATGGGTGACCCCTTATTCTGAGACTATGCCCCCTTGTTCTAGATTCCCTGATGAGGGGAAACATCCTCTCTGCATCTACCTTGTCAAGCCCCCTCAGAATCTTATATGTTTCAATAAGATCACCTCTCATTCTTCTAAATTCCAATGAGTATAGGCCCAACCCTTCCATCCCAGGAATCAACCTAGTGAACCTCCTCTGAACTGCCTCCAATGCAAGTATATCCCTCCTTAAATAAGGGGGCCAAAACGGTACGCAGTACTCTAGGTGTGGTCTCACTAGCGCCCTATACAGTTGTAGCAAGACTTCCCTACTTTTATACTCTAACCCCCTTGAAATAAAGGCCAACATTCCATTTGCCTTCCTAATTACTTGCTGCACCTGCATGTTAACTTTTTGTGTTTCATGTATGAGGACACCCAGATCCCTCTGTACTGCCGCATTCTGCAGTCTTTCTCTATTTAAATATTTTTCTTTGCTATTCTTCCTACTAAAGGGGGCTTGATCGGGTGGACGCGGTGAGGATGTTCCCAATGATGGGTGAAACTAGAACTAGGGGACATAATCTTAGAATAAGGGGTTCCTCTTTCAAAACTGAGATGAGGAGAAACTTTTTCACTCAGAGGGTAGTGGGTCTGTGGAATTTGCTACCCCAGGAAGCTGTGGAAGCTACTTCATTAAATAAATTTAAAACAGAAATAGACCGTTTCCTAGAAGTAAAGGGAATCAGGGGTTCCGGGGAGCGGCCTGGAAATTGGACATGAGTTTGAGTTCGGATCGGTCAAGGCCCTGTGGGTGGCACAGCGGGCCCAGGGGCCGAGTGGCCTGGTCCTGCTCCTGCTTCTTGTGTTCTTTAGAGTTGAGGTTGGATCAGATCAGCCATGATCTCATTGAATGGCGGAGCAGGCTCGAGGGGCCGATTGGTCTACTCCTGCTCCTATTTCTTATGTTCTTATGTTCTTAACTTCACATTTTCCCACATTATACTCCATCTGCCAAATTCTTGCCCACTCACTTAACCTATCTATATCCCTTTGCAGACTCTTTATGTCCTTCTCACAACTTGTTTTCCCACCTATTAGGCAAGAATTAGGGAGCATAAGATGGGAACAGAAACTATCAGGGAAAGGCACAAACGAAAAGTGGAGCTTTTTCATGGAGCAATTACTGCGTGTCCTTGATAGGTATGTCCCTGTCAGGCAGGGAGGAAATGGCCGAGTGAGAGAACCATGGTTCACAAAAGAGGTTGAATGTCTAGTCAAGAGGAAAAAGGAAGCGTATGTAAGGATGAGAAAACAAGGTTCAGTTGGGTCGATTGAGGGGTACAAGGTAGCAAGGAATGAGCTAAAAAAAGAGCTTAGGAGAGCTAGGAGGGGGCATGAGAAGTCCTTGGCGGGTCGGATCAAGAAAAACCCCAAGGCTTTTTACTCTTATGTGAGAAATAAAAGAATGACCAGGGTGAGGGTAGGGCCGGTCAAGGACAGTAGTGGGAACTTGTGCATGGAGTCAGAAGAGATAGGAGAGGTGATGAATGAATACTTTTCGTCAGTGTTCACCGAGGAGAGGGGCCATGTTTTTGAGGATGAGAGTGTGATAAAGGTGGATAGGCTGGAGGTGGTAGATGTTCTGAGGGAAGATGTTTTAGCAATTTTGAAGAACCTGAGGGTCGATAAGTCCCCTGGGCCAGATGGGATATATCCTAGGATTCTTTGGGAGGCAAGGGAGGAGATTGCAGAGCCTTTGGCTTTGATCTTTGGGTCTTCACTGTCCACGGGAATGGTGCCAGAGGACTGGAGAGTGGCGAATGTTGTTCCTCTCTTCAAGAAAGGAAATAGGAATGACCCTGGTAATTATAGGCCGGTTAGTCTTACTTCGGTGGTTGGTAAGATAATGGAAAAGGTCCTGAGGGATAGGATTTATGACCATTTGGAAAGAGGCAACTTAATCAGGGATAGTCAACACGGATTCGTGAAGGGTAAGTCTTGCCTAACAAATTTGATTGAATTCTTTGAGAAGGTAACTAAGTGTGTAGATGAAGGTAGAGCAGTTGATGTCGTATACATGGATTTTAGTAAGGCGTTTGATAAGGTTCCCCATGGTCGGCTCATGAAGAAAGTAAGGAGTTGTGGGATAGAGGGAAATTTAGCCGATTGGATAAGTAACTGGCTATCTCATAGAAGGCAGAGGGTGGTGGTGGATGGAAAATTTTCGGACTGGAGACCAGTTACCAGCGGTGTGCCACAGGGGTCGGTGCTGGGTCCTCTGCTGTTAGTGATTTTTATCAATGACTTGGAGGAGGGGACTGAAGGGTGGATCAGTAAATTTGCTGATGACACCAAGATTGGTGGAGTAGTGGATGAGGTGGAGGGCTGTTGTAAGCTGCAAAGAGACATTGATGGGATGCAGAGCTGGGCCGAAAAATGGCAGATGGAATTTAACCCTGATAAGTGCGAGGTGATTCAGTTTGGTAGGGCAAATTTGAATAAGGATTACAGGGTCAACGGCAGGGTTCTGAGGAACGTGGAGGAACAGAGGGATCTGGGGGTTCATATCCACAGATCTCTGAAGGTTGCCACTCAAGTGGATAGAGCAGTAAAGAAGGCCTATAGTGTGTTAGCGTTTATTAACAAGGGGTTTGAGTTTAAGAACCGTGAGGTTATGCTGCAACTGTACAGGACCTTGGTGAGACCACATTTGGAATATTGTGTGCAGTTCTGGTCACCTCACTATAGGAAGGACGTGGAAGCATTGGAAAGAGTGCAAAGGAGATTTACCAGGATGCTGCCTGGTTTGGGGGGGAGGTCTTATGAGGAAAGATTGAGGGAGTTAGGGCTTTTCTCTTTGGAGCGGAGGAGGATGAGAGGCGACTTAATAGAGGTTTATAAGATGATGAGGGGGATAGATAGAGTGGATGTTCAGAGACTATTTCCTCAGGTGGAGGTAGCTGTTACAAGGGGGCATAACTATAAGGTGCATGGGGGGAGATATAGAAGGGATGTCCGAGGTAGATTCTTTACTCAGAGAGTGGTTGGGGTGTGGAATGGACTGCCTGCTGTGATAGTGGAGTCGGACACTTTAGGAACTTTCAAGCGGTTATTGGATAAGCACATGGAGCACACCAGAATGATAGGGAGTGGGATAGCTTGATCTTGGTTTCGGACAATGCTCGGCACAACATCGAGGGCTGAAGGGCCTGTACTGTGCTGTACTGTTCTATGTTCTATCTTTGCATCGTCCACAAATCTGGCTACAATACACTCGCTTCCTTCATCCAAGTCATTAATATAGATTGTAAATAGTTGAGGCCCCAGCACTGATCCATGTGGCACCCCACTAGTTACAGATTACCATCCTGAAAATTACCCATTTATCCCGACTCTGTTTTCTGTTAGTTAGCCAATCCTCTATCTAATCTAATATATTACCCCCAACACCATGAGCTCTTATCTTATGCAGTAACCTTTTATGTGGCACCTTGTCGAATGCCTTTTGGAAATCCAAATACACTACATCTACTGGTTCCCCTTTATCCACCCTGCTCGTTACCTCCTCAAAGAACTCTAATAGATTTGTCAAACACGATTTCCCTTTCATAAAACCTTGTTGACTCTGTTTGATTATATTATGATTTTCTAAATGCCCTGCTACTACTTCCTTAATAATGGATTTGAGCATTTTGCCAATGACAGATGTTAGGCTAACTGACCTATAGTTTCCTGCTTTCTGTCTCCCTCCTTTTTTGAATAAGGGCGTTACATTTGCAGTTTTCCAATCCGCAGGGACTTTTCCAGAGTCAAGGGAATTTTGGAAGATTATAACCAATGCAACCTCTATCTTTGTAGCCACTTCTTTTAAGACCCTAGGATGCAGACAAATTTCTGAGAAGTGCAAAAACTATAGGGCAGTAATAGTAGGGGATTTCAACTACCCCAATATTAACTGGGATAAAATTGGTGTGAAGGGTATAGAAGGTGCGGAATTCCTAAAATGCATCCAGGAGAACTTTTTTAGCCAGTATGTAGCAAGCCCAACAAGGGAGGGGGCGATTCTGGACTTAGTTTTAGGGAATGAAGCTGAGCAGGTAGAAGGCGTATCAGTGGGGGAGCATTTTGGTGCTAGTAACCATAATTCTGTTAGATTTAAGGTAGTTATGGAAAAGGACAAGGATAGACCAGGAATAAAAATTCTAAATTGGGGAAAAGCAAATTTTGCTAAGCTCAGAGGGGATTTAGCCATCGTGGACTGGAAACAGCTACTTGAAGGTAAATCAGTGTCAGAGCAGTGGGAGGCATTCAAGGAGGAGATCCGGAGGGTTCAGACCAAACATGTGCCCTTAAAGAAAAAAGGTGGGACTAACAAATCTAGAGGATAAAGAAAAAAAGGGAGGCATATGACAGATACCGAGGGCTAAATACTCCAGAATCTTTAGAGGAGTACAGAAAGTGCAGGGGTGCAATTAAAAATGATATTAGGAAAGCAAAGAGAGAGCATGAAAAATTTTTGGCAAGGAAAACCCAAAGATGTTTTATAAATATATTAAGAGTAAGAGGAAATGGATCAGGAAAAAAAGGAGGGCTTTTGGCAGATACAAAATGCTAAAGACGGAGGAAGCCCTAGAGGAGCACAAAAAGTGCAGGGGGATACTTAAAAAAAGAAATTAGGAGATCAAGGAGGGGCCATGAAATAACACTGGCGAGCAAAATAAAGGAAAATCCTAAGATGTTTTATAAGTATATTAAGGGTAAGAGGATAACTAGGGAAAAAATAGGGCCCATTAGGGACAAAAGTGGCAATCTGTGTGTGGAGCCGGAAGATGTAGGTGGGGTTCTAAATGAATTTTTTGCATCTGTTTTCACTATGGAGAAGGACGATGCAGACATAAAATTAGGGCAGGGGGACTGTGATATTCTCGAACATTTTAACATCGAGAGGGAGGAGGTATTGGCGGTTTTAGCAGGTCTAAAAATGGATAAATCCCCAGGTCCGGACGAAATGTATCCCAGGCTGCTGTGAGGCAAAGGAGGAGATTGCGGGGGCTCTAACACATATATTCAGAACCTCTCTGGCCACAGGGGATGTGCTAGAGGACTGGAGAACTGCTAATGTAGTACCATTATTCAAGAAAGGGAGTAGGGAAAAACCGGGGAACTACAGGCCAGTGAGCCTAACATCAGTGGTAGGAAAATTATTGGAAAAAATTCTGAGGGACAAAATCAGTCTCCACTTGGAGAGGCAAGGATTAATCCGGGTTAGCCAACATGGCTTTGTCAGGGGAAGATCATGTCTGACTAATTTGATTGAATTTTTTGAGGGGGTGACTAGGTGTGTGGATGAGGGTAACGCAGTGGATGTGGTATACATGGATTTCAGTAAGGCCTTTGATAAAGTCCCGCACAGGAGACTGGTCAAGAAGGTAAGAGCCCATGGAATCCAGGGTGCCTTGGCACATTGGATACAAAACTGGCTCAGTGGCAGAAGGCAGAGGGTGATGGTCGAAGGTTGTTTTTGTGACTGGAAGCCTGTGGCCAGTGGGGTACCACAGGGATCGGTGCTGGGTCCCTTGCTGTTTGTGGTCTACATTAACGACTTGGATATGAATGTAAAAGGTATGATCAGTAAGTTCGCGGATGATACAAAAATTGGTAGGGTGGTAAATAGCGAGGAGGGTAGCCTCAGTCTGCAGGATGATATAGATGGGTTGGTCAGATGGGCGGAACAGTGGCAAATGGAATTTAATCCGGAAAAGTGCGAGGTGATGCACTTTGGAGGGACTAACAAGGTAAGGGAATACACAATGAATGGTAAGACCCTAGGCAAGACGGAGGGTCAGAGGGATCTTGGTGTGCAAATACACAGATCCCTGAAGGCGGCGGAACAGGTGGATAAGGTGGTAAAAAAGGCATATGGGATACTTGCATTCATTAGCCGAGGCATAGAATATAAGAGCAAGGAGGTTATGATGGAGCTGTATAAAACACTGGTTAGGCCACATCTAGAATACTGTGTGCAGTTCTGGTCGCCACACTACAGGAAGGATGTGATCGCTTTGGAGAGGGTGCAGAGGAGATTCACCAGAATGTTACCCGGGCTGGAGTGCTTCAGCTATGAAGAGAGACTGGGCAGATTGGGTTTGTTTTCCTTGGAGCAGAGGAGGCTGAGGGGGGACATGATTGAGGTGTACAAAATTATGAGGGGCATAGATAGGATGGATACTAAGGAGCTTTTTCCCTTAGTAGAGGGGTCTATAACAAGGGGGCATAGATTCAAGGTAAAGGGCGGGAGGTTTAGAAGGGATTTGAGAAAGAACTTTTTCACCCAGAGGGTGGTTGGAGTCTGGAACTCACTGCCTGAAAGGGTTGTGGAGGCAGGAACCCTCACAACATTCAAGAAGCATTTGGATGAGCAGTTGAAATGCCATAGCATACAAGGCTACGGACCAAATGCTGGAATATGGGATTAGATTAGACAGGGCTTGATGGCCGGCGCGGACACGATGGGCCAAAGGGCCTCTATCCGTGCTGTATAACTCTATGACTCTATAACTAAAGAAAGGGTAGGGCCTATTAGAGATCATGAGGGTAATCTGTGTGTGGAGGCGGGAGACGTCGGTAGGATTCTTAATGAATTCTTTGCGTCTGTTTTCACAAAGGAGAGGGGCGAAGCAGACATTGCTATCGGGGGAGGAGTGTGAAATATTAGATGAAATAAACATAGTGAGAGAGGAAGTATTAAGGGGTTTAACAGCGTTAAAAGTGGATAAAATGTATCCCAGGCTGTTAAGCGAAGCAAAAGAGGAAATAGCAGAGGCCCTGACCATCATTTTTCAATCCTCTCTGGCTTCAGGTGTGGTGCCGGAGGACTGCTAATGTGGTACCATAGAAACATAGAAGATAGGAGCAGGAGTAGGCCATTTGGCCCCTCGAGCCTGTTCTGCCATTTAATGAGATCCTGGCAGATCATCCAAATTCAGTACCCTGTCCCTGCTTTCTCCCCATATCCCTTTAGCCTCAAGAAATATATCTAACTCCTTCTTGAATATATTTAATGAACTGGCCTCAACTGCCTTCTGTGGTAGAGAATTCCACAGGTTCACCACTCTCTGGGTGAAGAAATTTCTTCTCATCTCAGTCCTAAATGGCTTACCCCTTATCCTTAGACTGTGACCCCTGGTTCTGGACTCCCCCGCCATCGGGAACATCCTTCCTGCATTTAGTCCTGTTTCAATGAGATCCCCTCTCATTCTTCTAAACTCTAGCGAATATAAGCCTAATCGACCCAATCTCTCTCCATATATCATTCCTGCCATCCCAGGTATCAGTCTGGTGAATCTTCGCTGCACTCCCTCCATGGCAAGAACATCCTTCCTCAGATAAGGTGACCGAAACTGCACACAATACTCAAGGTGTGGTCTCACCAAGGCCCTGTACAACTGCAGCAAGACATCCTTGCTCCTGTACTCAAATGCTCTCGCTATGAAGGCCAACATACCATTTGCCTTCTTAACCGCCTGCTGCACCTGCATGCTTACCTTCAGCGACTGGTGCACAAGGACACCCAGGTCTCGTTGCACTGCCCCTTTTCCCAATCTATTGCCGTTCAGATAATAATCTGCCTTCCTGTTTTTGCCACCAAAGTGGATAACCTCGCATTTATCCACATTATACTGCATCTGCCCAATCACCCAACCTGTCCAAATCATACTGGAGTTTCTCTGCATCCTCCTCACAGCACACACGCACACCCAGCTTTGTGTCGTCTGCAAACTTGGAGATATTACATCTAGTTCCCTCGTCTAGATCATTAATATATATTGTGAATCACTGGGGTCCTAGCACCGATCCCTGCGGCACCCCACTAGTCACTGCCTGCCACTCGGAAAAAGACCCATTTATTCCAACTCTTTGCTTCCTGTCTGCCAACCAGTTCTCTATCCAAGTCAGTACCTTACCCCAATCCCATGTGCTTTAACTTTGCACGCTAATCTCTTTTGCGGGACCTTATCGAAGGCCTTCTGAAAGTCCAAATACACCACATCTCCTGGTTCTCCCTTATCTATTCTACCAGTTACAAAAATTCCAGTAGATTAGTCAAGCATGATTTACCTTTTGTAAATCCATGTTGACTTTGTCCGATCCTGTCACTGTTTTCCAAGTGCTCTGCTATTACATCTTTTATAATGGACTCTAGCATTTTCCCCACTACCGACGTCAGGCTTACTGGTCTATAATTCGCCGTTTTCTCTCTACCACTTTTTTAAATAGTGGGGTTATATTAGCTACCCTCCAATCCATGGGAACTGTGCCAGAGTCTATAGAATTTTGGAAGTTGACCAGCAATGCATCTACTATTTCTAGGGCCACTTCCTTAAGTACCCTAGGATGTAGATTATCAGGCCCTGGGGATTTATCGGCCTTCAATCCCGTCAATTTCCCAACACCATTTCCCTACAAATACTGATTTCATTCAGTTCCTCCCTCTCATTAGACCCTATGTTCCCCGACATCTCTGGGAGGTTATTTGTGTCCTCCTTTGTGAAGACAGAACCAAAGTATGTATTTCATTGGTCTGCCATTTCTTTGTACCCCATTATAATTTCCCCTGATTCTGACTGCAAGGGACCTACGCTTGACTTCACAAATCTTTTTTTCTTCACATATCTATAGAAGCTTTTACAGTCAGTTTTTATGTTCCCTGCAAGCTTACTCTCATATTCTATTTTCCCCCTCTTAATTAATCCCTTTGTCCTCCTTTGCTGAATCCTAAACTGCTCCCAATCCTTAGGTTTGCTGCTTTTTCTGGCCAATTTATATGTCCTCTCCTTGGATCTTATGCTATTCCTAATTTCCCTTGTTAGCCACGGTTGAGTCACCTTTTTTGTTTTATTTTTATGCCAAACAGGGATGAACAAATTCTGTAGTTCATCCATGCGATCTTTAAATGTTTGCCATTGCCTATCCACCGTCAACCCTTTAAGTAACGTTCCCCAATCCATCCTAGCCAACTCGCGCCTCATACCATCGTAGTTTCCTTTATTTAAATTCAGGACCCTAGTCTCTGAGTCAACTACTTCACTCTTCATCTTAATGAAGAATTCTATCATATTATGATCGCTCCTCCCCAAGGGGCCTCCCACAACAAGATTGCTAATTAATCCTTTCTCATTACATAATACCCAGTCTAAGATGGCCTGATCTCTAGTTGGTTCCTCTACATATTGGTCCAGGAAACCATCCCGTATACACTCCAGGAATTCCTCCTCCACAGTATTGTTACTAATTTGGTTAGCCCAATCTATATGTAGATTAAAGTCACCCATGATAACTGCTGCATCTCTAATTTCCCGTTTAATGCCATCCCCAACCTCAGCATTACTGTTTGGGGGTCTGTACCCTTGTTTAAAAAGGGAGAAAAGGATAGACCGAGTAATTACAGGCCAGTCAGCCTAACCTTGGTGGTGGGAGAATTATTGGAAAGAATTCTGAAGGACAGGATAAATCTTCATTTCGAAAGACACGAATTAATCAAGGATAGTCGGCACGGATTTGTTAAGGGAAGGTCGTGTCTGACAAACTTGATTGAATTTTTTGAGGAGGTAACAAGGAGGGTAGTGCATTTAAGTAGTGTATATGGACTTTAGCAAGGCTTTTGATAAGGTTCCACATGGCGGACTGGTCACGAAGTTAAAAGCTCATGGGATCCAGGGCAAAGTGTCAAGTTGGATTCAAAACTGGCTCGGAGACAGGAAGCAGAGGGTAATGGGTGATGGGTGTTTTTGTGACTGGAAGGCTGTTTCCAGTGGGGTTCCGCAGGGCTCAGTACTAGGAATTTGCTGCCCCAGGAAGCTGTGGAAGCTACATCATTAAATAAAGTTAAAACAGAAATAGACAGTTTCCTAGAAGTAAAGGGAATTAGGGGTTACGGGGAGCGGGCAGGAAATTGGACATGAGGCTGAGTTCGGATCGGTCAAGGTCCTGTGGGTGGCGGAGCGGGCCCAGAGGCTGAGTCCTGCTCCTCCTACTTGTGTTCTTTAGATTTGAGGTTAGGATCAGATCAGCCATGATCTTATTGAATGGCGGAGCAGGCTCGAGGGGCTGATTGGCCTACTCCTGCTCCTATTTCTTATGTTCTTATGTCCCTTGCTTTTTGTGGTATATATCAATAATCTTGACTTGAATATAGGGGGTATGATTAAGAAGTTTGCAGATGATACTAAAATCGGCTGTGTGGTTGATACTGAAGAAGGAAGCTGTAGACTGCAGGAAGATATCAATAAATTGGTCAGGTGGGCAGAACTGTGGCAAATGGAATTCAATCCAGAGAAGTGTGAGGAAATGCATTTGGGGAGGGCTAACCAGGAAAGGGAATACACATTAAATGGTAGGACACTGAGTAGTGTAGAGGAACAAAGGGACCTTGGAGTGCATGTCCACAGATCCCTGAAGGTAGCAGGCCAGGTAGATAAGGTGGTTAAGAAGGCATACGGAATGCTTGCCTTTATTAGCTGTGGCATAGAATACAAGAGCAGGGGGATTATGCTTCAACTGTATAAAACACCAGTTAGGCCTCAGCTAGAGTACTGCGTGCAGTTCTGGTCACCACATTACAGGAAAGATGTGATTGCATTAGAGAGGGTACAGAGGAGATTTACAAGGGAGTAGAGAATCTTAGCTATGAGGAAAGACTGGATAGGCTGGGTCTGTTTTCCTTGGAACAGAGGAGGCTGAGGGGAGACCTTATTGAGGTGTATAAAATTATGAGGGGCATAGATAAAGTGGTTAGAAAGGACCTATTTCCCTTAGCAGAGGGGTAAAAACCAGGCGGCACAGATTTAAAGTAATTGGGGGAAGGTTTAGAGGGGATTTGAGGGGAAATTTCTTCACCCAGAGGGTTGTGGGTGTTTGGAACTCACTGCCTGAAAGGGTGGTAAAGGCAGGAACCCTAACCACATTTAAAAAGTACTTGGATGTGCACTTGGGATGCTCTAACCTGCAGGGCTACGGACCAAAAGCTGGGAAGTGGGATTAGGCTGGATAGCTCTTTGTTGGCCGGCACGGACACGATGGGCTGAAATGGCTGTAACTTTCTATGATTCTATCAGGTCCAGGGGACTTGTCAGCCTTTAGATCCATAAGTTTGCCTGGCACTTTTTCTCTAATGATAGTGATTGTTTTAAGTTCCTCCCTCCCTTTGTCCCCTTGCTTTTCTACTATTACTGGGATGTTTTTAGTGTCCTCTATGGTGAAGACAGATACAAAATATTTGTTCAATGCCTCTGCCATTTCCTTGTTTTCCATTATTATTTCCCCAGTCTCATCCTCTAAGGGACCAATGTTTATTTTAGCTACTCTCTTCCTTTTTATATACTTATATAAGGAAGCAGTAGCAGGGCATTTAGAAAAACATACTGCAGTCAAACAGAGTCAGCATGGTTTTAGGAAAGGGAAATCATGTTTAACAAATTTGCTGGAGTTCTTTGAGGATGTAACAAGCAGGGTGGACAAGGGTGAGCCAGTGGATGTGGTGTATTTGGATTTCCAGAAGGCATTCAATAAGGTACCACATAAAAGGTTACTTCATAAGATAAGAGCTCACGGAGTTGGGGGTAATATATTAGCATGGATAGAGAATTGGCTAACAAACAGAAAGCAGAGAGTCGGGATAAATGGGTCATTTTCTGGTTGGCAAACGGTAACTAGTGGGGTGCCACAAGGATCGGTGCTGGGGCCCCAACTATTTACAATCTACATTAATGACTTGGATGAAGGGACCGAGTGTAATGTAGCCAAGTTTGCGGATGATACAAAGACGGGTGGGAAAGCAAGTTGTGCAGAGGACTCAAAGAATCTGCAAAGGGATATAGACAGGCTAGGTGAGTGGGCAAACATTTGGCAGATGGAGTATAATGTGGGAAAGTGCGAGGTTATCCACTTTGGCAGGAAAAATAAAAAAGCAAACTATTATTTAAATAGAGAGAGATTACAAAATGCTACAGTTCAGAGGGACCTGGGGGTCCTTGTGCATGCAACACAAAAAGTTAGCATGCAGGTACAGCAAGTAATCAAAAAGGCAAATGGAATGTTGGCCTTTATTTCAAGGGGGTTTGGAGTATAAAAGCAGGGAAGTCCTGCTACAACTGTACAAGGTATTGGTGAGACCACACCTGGAGTACTGCGTACAGTTTTGGTTTCCTTATTTAAGGAAGGATATACTTCCATTGGAGGCAGTTCAGAGACGATTCACTAGGTTAATTCCAGAGATGAGGGGGTTGACTTATGAGGAAAGGTTGAGCAGGCTGGGCCTATACGCAGTGGAATTTAGAAGAAAGAGAGGTGATCTTATTGAAACATAAGATACTGAGGGGGCTCGACAGGGTAGATGCAGAGAGGATGTTTCCCCTCATGGGGAAATCTAGAACTCGGGGCACAGTCTCAGAATAAATGGTCGCCCTTTTAGAACTGAGATGAGGTGGAACTTCTTCTCTGAGGGTCGTAAATCTGTGGAATTCTCTGCCCCAGAGAGCTATGGAGGCGGGGTCATTAAATACATTTAAAGTGGAGATAGACAAATTTTGGCAAGATAAGGGAGTGAAGGGTTATGGGGAGCGGGCAGGGAAGTGGCTTTGAGCCCAAGATCAGCCATGATCTTATTGAATGGCGGAGCAGGCTCGAGGGGCCAAGTGGACGATTCCTGCTCCTATTTCTTATGTAGCAGCTCTTACTGTCAGTTTTTATATTTCTTGCTAGTTTACTCTCATAAGCTATTTTCTCCCTCTATTATTTTTTTATTCATCCTTTGCTGGTTTCTAAAATTTTCCCAGTCTAATTTAGCCAACTCTCTCATACCTTTGTAATTGCCTTTATTTAAGTTTAATATGCTAGACCCAAGTTTCTCACCTTCAAACTGAATAGTAGCTCAGCTGTGCCCTCTGCCTCCACAAGATCTCCTTTTTGGTCCCTAATCGGTCGCACCGCTCCTCTGACTACGCTTTTACTATTTATATGTTTATAAAAGACTTTTTGAGTTCCCTTTTATGTTAGCCGCTAATCTATTCTTATACTCTGTCTTTATGCCGCTCATATTTCCTTTTTTACTTCTCTGTACTTTCTATACCCTCCTCTCTCGTAGTCTAACTTTCCGACCCTGTTGTCTTCAGGTATATTCACTGCCCCGTACGACGGCCGTTACTTCATCAGCGCCATTCTGACCGGACATCGCAACCAGCGGATTGAAGCTGTTCTCGCAAAGTCCAACACAGGGCTGGCGAGGATCGACTCGGGGGGTTTCCAACCAGAGGGTCTGGAGAACAGGCCAGTGATGGGGGCCCAACCAGTGTCAGGATCCCTGGGAATTTTCAACATCATCTTACCGCTCAGCCAAGGAGACACGGTCTGCATCGACCTGGTGACGGGTAAACTGGCCCACTCCGACGAACCGCTGACCGTCTTTAACGGGGTTCTTCTGTATGAGGACGAGGACATTTGATGGAATGGTCTCCTGGTGACCGCACTATATTAAACAGTAATATATTAGGAGCCTCATTCACACCGGGATTGGGATCGAGAGTCCGATCTCTGCACCGGGATTTTGCACTGCTGTTGAACTCTTATTTAATATAAACCAAGGTCTGCGGACATCTGACGCGGTGGGTGAGGGGACCTGGTTAACCCTGGTCACCACAATGGGAGGAGGGTGGGGGTTGGGGAGAAAGAGGAGAGAGGGTGGGGTGGG
>JASTWF010000658.1:0-85473 GCA_030390025.1 Squalus acanthias | reverse complement strand
GGGGAGAGGAGGGGGAGGGGGTGTGGGGGAGGGGTGGGGTGGGGGGAGAGGAGAGGGGTGGGGGAGGGGAGGAGAGGGGGAGAGGGGTGGGGGGTGAGGGGTGGGGGGAGGGGGGGCGGTTGGTCACGTGGAACAGAGTTACTTGTATTGAAATCCAGCAGCTTAGAGATGATTATTTATAACCAGCTCACTCATTGGTTGATGCTGGGATTATCTCATTTTATGTGCAGCCTCTACGGACACCACTCCCCACCCTCCACCCCCAACAACCGCTTCCCCCCTTTATATGGTACCTTTAATGTAGAAAAATATCTCCCAGGCGCTTCACTGGAACGCAAACTAAACCAACACCGGGCTACATATTAGAACACGTGACCAAAAGCTTGGTCAAAGAGGTAGGTTTTAAGGAGTGTCTTAAAGGAGGAGAGAGGTGTAGAGGTTTAGGGAGGGAATTCCAGAGCCTTGGGCCTAGGCAGCTGAAGGCACGGCCACCAATGATGAAGCGATGAAGATCGGGGATGCGCAAGAGGCAAGACTTGGAGGAGCGCAGAGATCTCGCAGGGTTGCTGAGATAGGGAGGGGCGAGGCCATGAACAGCTTTGAAAACAAGGATGAGAATAGAGGCATTGGTGGACCGGTAGCCAATGCAGGTCAGAGAGCACAGGGGTGAGTTAGGTTACGGGCGGAGTTTTGGATGAGCTGAAGTTTATCTAGGGTGGAAGCTGGGAGGCTGGGCAGGAGTGTGTTGGAATAGTCTGTATTTACCTGGTTTCTCTCTCCCACCCTTAAATAAAGGAATGACATCAGCAAATTTCCAGTTTAATTGCACAATTCCCAAATCAAAAGATTGTAACTCGCGCTTCTGCAATTTCCTCATCTTTTAATACCCTGGGGTTGAAACCATCAGGTCATGGAGATTTATCTATCCTACGTCCCATTATTTTCTCCACTACCGCGTTTCCTACATTAAAACAGTGACTACACTTCAAAGGTACTTCATTGGTTGTAAAGCACCTTGGGACACCCTGAGGTTGTGAAAGGCGCTATATAAATGTAAGTTTTTCTTTTTTGTTACATATATTGAATCAAATAAGTTGCTCTTGATGTATTTTTAGCTTCCCTTCTATCACTGGTATTTTATCCTCTTCCTCCACTGTGAAAACAGACACAAAACACTTGTTTAATAAATCTGCCATTACCTTGTTGTCTATTACAGTATCACCTGTGTCTGTCTTTAATGGGCCACATCTCCCTCAGCTTCTCTCTTGCTCTTAATATATTTATAAAAGCTTTTACTATATGCACGTTTTTTTCGCATTCCGCTTTGCAGCTCTGAATACTTTGTTGTCCCTTTGCTGTCCCTGATATTTCTCCCCAGTCCAGTGGATGAATGCTTTCCACGGCATTTGTGTCAGCCCCTACCCTAAGCTTTATACAGCGTCTTGCCTCATACACTGACCATGTTCGCTTGACTGTAAAGGTGGAACATTTGCTCTTTAGGGGTACATTGAATTGAGGGAAGTTACTGTCAGGGAATGGAGGACTCATGGGGGTTCAGGCAGTTTCACAGCATATCCCAACGGGATCAGAAACTCCAGGTTCGCACACTGATAAAGGATGGGATGAATGTTGACACTGATGGGGTGGGAGCAGTCTGTGCGAGGGGTCTGGGGGGAGTGGACACGGGGTTGAGGGGGGACCGTGCGAAGCCTGTGCGAAGCCGCGAGTAACAAATACCTGAATCATGAAATCACACACACATACCTTCTGGTCTGCTTTAATTTACATCATTTCGTTTAAAAAAAAATCTCACCTCAAACTCCAGGAAATTATAAAACAATTATAAATCATTTTTAAGCTTATTTTTGTAAATTTTGTACTAAAGCTGAGGGATGTAAGTGCTGGAGAAAGGAACACTTTCTATTTCAGGCACCCAATGCCAGCATCATGCACCTCTCAACTCAGGGTAAGTATAGAGTAAAACTCCCTCTTCATTGTCCCGTCAAACACTCCCAGGGCAGGTACAGCACGGGTTAGATACAGAGTAAAGCTCCCTCTACACTGTCCCGTCAAACACTCCCAGGACAGGTACAGCACGGGTTAGATACAGAGTAAAGCTCCCTCTACACTGTCCCGTCAAACACTCCCAGGACAGGTACAGCACGGGTTAGATACAGAGTAAAGCTCCCTCTACACTGCCAGGATATTGCCCTTTCAGAGCCAGCAGACAGGAGATTTAAATCCCATAAGAGCAAAGAGCCCCTCATCCCAGTTGTGTAAGCTGGGTTTGAAGGTGGGTTCTCGAGGTTAAGGACAGTTAGACCCACTTCCCCACCCAGACATCAACCAATAGTACTTTCCTGATAGACACTTCAGTGGGAGATGGGCAGAAACACACCAATGTTGGCTCATTATCAACTCTACAGTGAAAGTTACATTTTAAAAGATTACTTAAACAATTATTTTGCAGATGTTGTTTCTGAACTGTACGTTGAAGAGTTAGTGAGGAGCGCCCACCTCCTCACATCTGCGACCCCCACCTCCTGACATATGACCCCCAGCAGTGGGTTGGGGGGGGGGTGGAGAAAGGGAGGAAGGCCGGGGAGTCGGTGGGGAGATAGGCGGCCATGGGGTAACATACATTGAACTGAAAACTTGTAAACACTGCATGGTTTTAAAATCACAACAACAACTGATCAGCCCTCGCGAACGCCATCATTCAGCACGATTAATTCTCAGTGAATGAGTTCAGTGAATGCTGTTGTGGAAACACTGTCGCCTGAGGGAGCCCAACGCCACAGGGCAAAGTAAATGGACATCTACTGCATGTCCCAGCTGTACCAGGGCCAACATCTGTTGCTGCAGAGAGCCCTCACACCTGGGATCTACTGTAGGGACAAGACTGTGACTGGTCGAAGAGCCTGCACAGCGCGGTTCATTGACTCATATGGAAATTCTCAACCTGCCGTGTGTACAGGAGAATTCTACTGTTTTCATGGAAGATGTACAAAATCAGAGTTGGGATTGTGAGAGAGTGGGATTGTGTGAGAGAGAGAATCAGAGAGTGGGATTGTGTGAGAGAATGAAAGAGTGGGATTGTGAGAATGAAAGAGTGGGATTGTGAGAGAGAGAGAGAGAGGGATTGTGTGAGAGAGAGAATCAGAGAGTGGGATTGTGTGAGAGAATGAAAGAGTGGGATTGTGAGAGAGGGATTGTGTGAGAGAGAGAATGAAAGAGTGGGATTGTGAGAGAGAGAATCAGAGTGGGATTATGTGAGAGAGAGAATCAGAGAGTGGGATTGTGTGAGAGAATGAAAGAGTGGGATTGTGAGAGAGAGAATCAGAGTGGGATTATGTGAGAGAGAGAATCAGAGAGTGGGATTGTGTGAGAGAATGAAAGAGTGGGATTGTGAGAATGAAAGAGTGGGATTGTGAGAGAGAGAGAGAGAGAGAGAGGGATTGTGTGAGAGAGAATCAGAGAGTGGGATTGTGAGAAAGAATGAAAGAGTGGGATTGTGTGAGAGAAATCAAAGAGTGGGATTGTGTGAGAGAGAGAATCAGAGAGTGGGATTGTGTGAGAGAGAGAATCAGAGAGTGGGATTGTGTGAGAGAGAGAATCAGAGAGTGGGATTGTGAGTCAATGAAATCAGAGGCAATTCAGTCAGAAGTGTAGATATTAGCATCTGGAATTTACTGCTGGCCTGGGAGCAGGTGTAAACAGGGGTCTGTCGAACGATTCACCTCCTCACCCTGCACAGTATGAAGTGTGGATCTGGGCACTGGGTTCGACCATTTCATGGACACTTCATATTGAGCGAAGGAGTGTGGAGGAGCTCATGACAGGGGCTGCTTGTTTGACGGTGGCCTTCAGCCCAGTTCTGCTCTCACATGTAAACTGTAGCAGCTTCATCCCGAGACAGGAGCTCACAGCAGTCCGGGAAACAGATGCTGCAAAAGGAGAATTGTGAGCACGATGATCAGTCCACACAGCAGCAAGACCACCCAGATCGGGAACATTTCTGTAAAACAAACCAGTGTGGTTATTCACCCATCCCAGAACACAGAGCAAATCTTCAACCCGTCAACATATTCAAATACTGACACCACCATCTCTGCCTCTTCACTGGAGAAATGCATCGTCTGGTGTGGGACTGAGCCCCGGGGAGCACCGCCCGGTGTGGGACTGAGCCCCGGAGAGCGGGACAGCACCGCCCGGTGTGGGACTGAGCCCCGGGGAGCGGGAGAGCACCGACCGGTGTGGGACTGAGCCCCGGGGAGCACCGCCCGGTGTGGGACTGAGCCCCGGGGAGCGGGAGAGCACCGCCCGGTGTGGGACTGAGCCCCGGAGAGCGGGAGAGCACCGACCGGTGTGGGACTGAGCCCCGGGGAGCACCGCCCGGTGTGGGACTGAGCCCCGGAGAGCGGGAGAGCACCGCCCGGTGTGGGACTGAGCCCCGGGGAGCACCGCCCGGTGTGGGACTGAGCCCCGGGGAGCGGGAGAGCACCGCCCGGTGTGGGTGCGAGAACTGGACAGATAATAAATCTTGAACTTACGCCTGCTTGGCACCAGGTGCAGTTTACACCGACTGTCTACGGCTACGCTCAGCAACGCTGCTTCATTTTCTCCAGTCACCTCCCTCACTGGACCCACATCAGGCAGAAAGGCCAAGTCCGTCACCACAATTCCATGAGTCTCCTTCACATAGTAAACTTGCTGTGTTCGGGGAAGAGAAAAGGGAACACGGCAATTATGATTATATTTACTGGCTCATCCGCGCCCCCCCCCCCACCGGCCAGACTCTTTTGCCAATTACCTTCAATCTGTGTCCTCTCGTTACCGACCCTCCTGCCACTGGAAACAGTTTCTCCTTATCCTCTATCAAAACCCTTCATGATTTTGAACACCTCTGTCAAATCTCCTCTCAACCTTCTCTGCTCTAAGGAGAACAACCCCAGCTTCTCCAGTCTCTCCACATAACTGATGTCCCTCATCCCTGGAACCATTCTAGTAAATCTCCTCTGCAAGGCCTTGACATCCTTCCTAAAGTGCGGTGCCCAGAATTGAACACAAAACTCCAGCTGGGGCCTAACCAGTGTTTTATAAAGGTTTAGCATAACTTCCTTGTTTTTGTACTCGATTCCACTATTTATAAAGCCAAGGATCCCGTACGCTTATTTAACAGACTTCTCAACTTTTCTTGCCACTTTCAAAGATTAGTGTACGTACACCCCCAGATCTCTATATTGCCTCTCCTCATTCTTCCTGCCAAAATGTATCACTTCATATTTCTCTGTGTGAAATTTCATCTGCCATGTGTCTGCCCATTTCACCAGTCTGCCTGTGTCCTCCTGAAGTCTGTTACATCCTCCACATTGTTTACTATATTTCCAAGTTTTGTGTCATCTGCAAACATAGAAACATAGAAAAATAGGAGCAGGAGTCGGCCATTCGGCCCTTTGAGCCTGCTCCACCATTCAATATGATCATGGCTGATCCTCTATCTCAATACCATATTCCCACTCTCTCCCCATACCCCTTGATGTCTTTTGTGTCTAGAAATCTATCTATCTCCTTCTTAAATATATTCAGTGACTTGGCCTCCACAGCCTTCTGTGGTAGAGAATTCCACAGGTTCACCACCCTCTGAGTGAAGAAATTTCTCCTCATCTGCAAAAGCAGGAACTAAGTGTCACAAAACATATTTGAAAGTTCTCTATCTGAATGCACGTAGCATTCGTAACAAAATAGACAAGTTAATGGCACAAATAACTACATATGGGTATGATCTTGTGGCCATTACAGAAACATGGCTGCAGGGTGACAATGCCTGGGAATTAAACATACCAGGTTATTTAACGATCAGGAAGGACAGGCAGGAAGGAAGGGGAGGTGGGGTGGCTATGTTAATAAAGGGAGGAATCACTAATACAGAGAAATGATATTGGGTCAAAAGATCAGGATAATGAAACAGTTTGGGTGGAGATAAGGAATAATAAGGGGAAAAAAACACTAGTGGGCTAGTCTATAGGCCTCCGAACAGTTGCAACTCTGTTGGACGGAGTATCAATCAGGAAATAGTTGAGGCTTGTAATAAGGGAACATCTATAATTATGGGGGATTTTAACTATCATATTAATTGGACAAATCAAATTGGGCAGGGCTGCCTTGAGGATGAGTTCATTGAGTGTATTAGGGATGGGTTTCTTGAGCAGTATGTAACTGAACCGACCAGGGGGCAAGCAACCTTAGATCTGGTCCTGTGTAATGAGACAGGATTAATTAAAAATGTCCCAGTAAAGGATCCCCTTGGAATGAGTGACCATAACATAGTTGAATTCCATATTCAATTAGAGGGTGAGAAGGTTGGATCTCAAACAAGCGTGCTAAGCTTGAATAAAGGAGACTATGAAGGTATGCGAGTGGAATTGAGTAGAATGGATTGGGAAAATAGATTAAGGGGTAAGACGATACATGATCAGTGGTGTACATTTCAGGAGTTATTTTACAACTTCCAAAAAATATATATTCCACTGAGAAGAAAAGGGTGTAAAAGAAAAGACAGTCATCCGTGGCTAAGTAAAGAAATTAAGGATAGTATTCGACTAAAAACAGGGGCTTATAAGGTAGCCAAATCTAGTGGGAGGAGAGAGGATTGGGAAAACTTTAAAAGACAGCAAAAAATAACAAAAAGATTGATTAAGAAAGGGAAGATAGATTATGAAAGTAAATTAGCAAAAAATATAAAAACAGATAGTAAGAGTTTTTATAGTTATATAAAAAGAAAAAGGGTGGCTAAAGTAAATGTTGGTCCCTTAGAGGATGAGACCGGGGAATTAATGGTGGGAAATATGGAGATGGCAAATACACTGAATGAATATTTTGTATCAGTCTTTACAGTAGAGGACACTAAGAATATCCCAACACTGGACAAACAGGGGGCTATAGGGGGGGTGGAGCTAAACACGATCAAAATCACTAAGGAAGTGGTACTCGGTAAAATAATGGGACTCAAGGCGGATAAATCACCTGGACCTGATGGCTTACATCCTAGGGTCTTGAGGGAAGTGGCGGTAGGGATTGTGGATGCATTGGTAATAATTTTCCAAAACTCCCTGGACTCAGCAAAGATCCCGGCAGACTGGAAAACTGCTAATATAACACCCTTATTTAAAAGGGGCAGTAGACAGAAGGCTGGAAACTATAGACCGGTTAGCCTAACATCTGTGGTAGGTAAAATTTTGGAGTCCATTATTAAGGAGACAGTAACGGGACATTTGGATAATCATAATTTAATAGGACAAAGTCAGCATGGTTTTATGAAGGGGAAGTCATGTTTGACAAATTTGCTGGAGTTCTTTGAGGAAGTAACATACAGGGTGGATAAAGGGGAACCAGTGGATGTGGTGTATTTAGACTTCCAAAAGGCATTTGACAAGGTGCCACACAAAAGATTATTGCTTAAGATAAAAAATCACGGGATTGGGGGTAATATTCTGGCATGGATAGAGGATTGGCTATCTAACAGAAGGCAGAGAGTTGGGATAAATGGTTCATTCTCAGACTGGCAATCAGTAACTAGTGGTGTTCCGCAGGGATCAGTGCTGGGTCCCCAACTCTTTACAATCTATATTAACGATTTGGAGGAGGGGACCGAGTGTAACAGATCAAAGTTTGCAGATGATACTAAGATGGGAGGGAAAGTAGTGAGTGAGGAGGACATAAAAAATCTGCAAGGGGACATAGACAGGCTAAGTAAGTGGGCAGAGATTTGGCAGATGGAATACAATACTGGAAAGTGTGAGGTTATGCACTTTGGCAGGAAAAATAGTAGAGCAAGTTATTATGTTAATGGCAAGAAACTGGAAAGTACTGAAGTACAAAGGGATCTGGGGGTCCTGGTGCACGAAACTCAAAAGGTTAGTATGCAGGTGCAGCAAGTGATTAAGAAGGCCAATGGAATGTTGGCTTTCATTGCTAGGGGGATAGAATATAAAAATAGGGAGGTATTGCTTCAGTTGTACAAGGTATTGGTGAGACCGCACCTGGAATACTGCATACAGTTTTGGTGTCCATACTTAAGAAAAGACATACTTGCTCTCGAGTCAGTACAAAGAAGGTTCACTCGGTTAATCCCGGGGATGAGGGGATGGACATATGAGGAGAGGTTGGGTAGATTGGGACTCTACTCATTGGAGTTCAGAAGAATGAGAGGCGATCTTATTGAAACATATAAGATTGTGAAGAGGTTGGATCGGGTGGATGCGGGGAGGATGTTCCCGATGATGGGTGAAACTAGAACTAGGGGCCATAGTCTTAGAATAAGGGGCTGCTCTTTCAAAACTGAGATGAGAAGGAACTACTTCACTCAGAGGGTGGTAGGTCCATGGAATATGCTGCCCCAAAAAGCTGTAGAAGCTACATCATTACATAAATTTAAAACAGAAATAGACAGTTTCCTAGAAGTAAAGGGAATTAAGGGTTACGGGGAGCGGGCAGGAATTTGGACATGAGTCTAGGTTCGGATCGGTCATGGCCCTGTGGGTAGCGTAGCGGGCCCAGGGGCCGTGTAGCCTGATCCTGCTCCTATTTCGTGTGTCCAATTCTGTTAGGTTCAGGAGATGGTTCTGTGATAGTAGATTGGCGGTTAGGATCAGATCAGCCATGATCTTATTGAATGGCGGAGCAGGCTCGAGGGGCCAATTGGCCTACTCCTGCTCCTAGTTCTTATGTTCTTATGTTCTCAGTCCTAAATGTCCTACCCCATATCCTGAGACTGTGACCCCTCATTCTAGACCCCCCAGACAGGGGAAACATCCTCCCTGCATCCAGTCTGTCTAGCCCTGTCAGAATTTTATATGTTTCAATGAGATCCCCTCTCATTCTTCTAAACTGCAGTGAATACAGGCCTAGTCGACCCAATCTCTCCTCATACGACAGTCCTGCCATCCCAGGAATCAGTCTGGTGAACCTTCGCTGCACTCCCTCTATGGCAAGTATATCCTTTCTTAGGTAAGGAGACCAAAACTGCGCACAGTACTCCAGGTGTGGTCTCACCAAGGCCCTGTACAACTGTAGTAAGACATCCTTGCTCCTGTACTCAAATCCTCTTGCAATGAAGGCCAACATACCATTTGCCTTCCTAACTGCTCGCTGCACCTGCATGTTTGCTTTCAGTGACTGGTGTACAAGGACACCCAGGTCCCTCCATACATCAACATTTCCCAATCTATCACCATTTAAATAATACTCTACCTTTCTGTTTTTCCTACCGTAGTGGATAACATCACATTTATCCACGTTATACTGCATCTGCCATGTATTTGCCCACTCACAACTTGTCTAAATCGCCTTGAAGCCTCTTTGCATCCGCCTCACAACCCTACCTAGTTTTGTGTCGTCAGCAAACTTGGAAATATTACATTTGGTTCCCTCATCCAAATCATTGATATATATTCTGAATAGCTGGGGCACAAGCACTGATCCCTGCGGTACCCCACTAGTCACCGCCTGCCACCCCGAAAAAGACCCATTTAGTCCTACTCTCTGTTTCCCGTCTGTTACCCAATTTTCAATCCATGCCAGTATATTACCCCCAATCCCATGTGCTTTAAGTTTGCACTCTAACCTCTTATGTGGGACTTTATCAAAGGCCTTCTGAAAATCCAAATATACCACATCCACTGGTTCTCCCTTATCTATTCTACCAGTTACATCCTCAAAAAACTCCAGCAGGTTTGTCAAACACGATTTCCCTTTCATAAATCCATGTTGACTTTGTCTAATCCCATTGATATTTTCTAAGTGTCTTGTTATCACATCCTTTATAATAGACTCTAGCATTTTCCCTACTACTGATGTTAGGCTAACCGGTCTGTAGTTCCCAGTTTTCTCTCTCCCTCCTTTTTTAAATAGTGGGGTTACATTTGCCACCCTCCAATCTGCCGGAACTGTTCCATAATCTATAGAATTTTGAAAGATGACAACCAATGCATCCACTATTTCCATGGCTACCTCTTTTAGTACTCTGGGATGCAGATTATCAGGCCCTGGGGATTTATCAGCTTTCGGTCCCATTAATTTCTCCAGCACTATTTTTTTTACTAATACTAATTTCCTTTAATTCCTCCTTCTCACTAGACCCTTGGTTCCCTCGCATTTCTGGGAAGTTATTTGTGTCCTCTACCGTGAAGATAGAACCAAAGTATTTGTTTAATTTCTCAGCCATTTCCTTGTTCCCCATTATAAATTCTCCCGTTTCTGACTGTAAGGGACCTACATTTGTCTTCACTAATCTTTTTCTTTTTACATACAAACTTATGCCCTGTATACCCAAGTCCAGGTTCTTATCAAAAAGAGCAGTGGTCCCAATACCAACCCCTAGGGGACACCACTGTATAATTCCCTCCAGTCTGTAAAACAACCGTTCACCGCTATCTCTGCTTTCTGTCGCTTAAACCATTTCGTATCCATGCAGCCACTGTCCCTTTAATCCCACGCACTTTGATTTTGCCAACAAGCCTATCCTGTGGCATTTTATCAAACACCTTTGGAAAGTCCATATACACATCAACCACCGAATGGCCTATTTCTGCGCTGTATATCCTATGTAAACTGTACTACCCTCAGCCACCTTGTCCGTTACTTCATCAAACAATTCATTTAAGTTAGTCAGACATGATTTGCCTTTACCTAATCCATGTTGGCGGTCATTTATTAACCTATGTTCTTCCAAGTGTCAATTAATTTTGTCCCGGATTAATGTCTCTAAAAGTTTCCCTCCCACTGACTTTAGGCTGACTGACCTGCAGTTGCCGGGTTTATCCCTCTCCCCTTTTTTAAACATGGGTGTAACTGTATTATGAACATTACAATTGTTATAAGCCTCCTTTTTCTGTTTCATTTTACTCTCTATATCTTTAGTCATCCAGGGAGCGCTAGCTTTGGATGCCCTTCCTTTCCCTGTCATAGGAATGTGCCTATTCTGTACCCAAACCATCTCCTCTTTGAAGGCCTCCCATTGTTCAATTACTGTTTTGCCTACCAAATTTTGATTCCAATCTACCTGGGCCAGATCCCTTTTTAACTCACTGAAGTTAGCCCTCTTCCAGTTGAGTATTTTTATGCTTGATTGTTCCTTGTCCTTTTCCATAACTATTCTAAACCCCTGATGATATTATGATCACTGTTCCCCAAATGCTCCCCCACTGAAACATGCTCCATGTGCCCCACTTCATTCCCCAGAACTAGATCCAGCACTGCTTCCTTCCTCGTTGGGCTGGAAACACACTGATCAAGAAAATTCTCTTGTACACATTTCAGGAATTCCTCCCTTCTCTGCCCTTTACACTGTTACTATCCCAGTCTATATTAAGATAATTGAAGTCCCCATTATCACTACTCTGTAGTTCTTGCATTTTTCTGTAATTTGCCTGCAAATTTGCTCCTCTATCTCCTTCCCACTATTTGGTGGCCTATAGTTTACAACCCAGTAGCGTAATAGTTCCTCTATTGCTCCTTAATTCTAACCAAATAAATTCTGCCTTTTTCCCCTCAACTACAGGAAACTTTCGTTTATCCGGCACCGACGGGACCGGCGTGGTGCCGGTTGATCGAAAGTGCCGGATTACAGAGAGCTATACTTACCAAGGTACGAGAGCCCCGTGCACGGCCACAGGCTTAACAATTGGGACCCGGAGAGGGAAAGTAAACGAGACTCCGGCTTTTTCCTCCGTAGCTGTGACAGGTCCGAGTCGGAAGAACTTTGACCCCCCTTTCGTGGGGGCGAAAGGTCAGAATCGGGGTCTTGTCTGTACAATAAAACTTACCTGATTTTTGCCGGTTAAGCGAGAATTCCGGATATTTGGGTGCCGGATAAACGAAAGTTTCCTGTACATCGTTCCTCTCCAGTGCTATAATTGTTTCTTTGATCAATACTGCCACTCCCCTCTATTTTTCCTTCCCTATCTTTCCTGGATACCTTGTAGTCAGGAATATTAAGTTCCAAATTTCCCCTTCTTTGAGCCAGGTCTCTGTTATTGCCACTATCTCATAGTCTCGTGGCGACTTGTGCCTGCAGCTCACCAACCTTATTTACTATGCTCCGGGCATTTACGTACATGCACTCCAAACCCATCTTGACTACTTCGCATTTGTCCCCTGTCTGATCCCTCCCATTTCTGAACTACTCTTTACTCTAGTGCTATTTCCCTCTCGCAGTCCTCTGTGTATCTTGTTTCTCCTCTAATATTTCATCCTGGAGCCCACCCGTCTGCCAAATTAGTTTAAACCCTCCCCCACAGCAGTAGTTAACCTTCCTGTGAGGACATTGGTCCCAGCTTTGTGAGCTGCAACACGTTCATCTTGTACAGGACCCTCCTGCCCCAGAACTGGTCCCAATGCCCCAGGAATCTGAAGCCCTCCCTCCTGCTCCATTGCTCCAGCCATGCGTTAACCTGACTTATCTTACTGCTCCTATACTCACCAGCATGTGGCACTGGGAGTAACCAGAGAGTACTACCTTTGAGCTCCTGCTCTGTAACTTCCTCCCTAGCTCCCGAATTTCTGCCTGTAGGATCTCAACCCTTTTCCTTCCTATGTCATTGTTTCCAACATGGACCACAACTTCTGGCTGTTCCCCTTCCCCTCTCAAAATGTTCTGCACCCTCTCAGTGATGTCCTTTACCGACACCAAGGAGGCAACACACCATGCGGGACTCACATCGGTGGTTGCAGAAAAGCCCGTCAATCCCTGTCTATTGAATCTCCTATAAACTGTATTTCTACATCGACACTGACCACCACGGGACACACAGCCACTGATCACCACGGGACACACAGCCACTGACCACCACGGGACACACAGCCAGAGAGAGACTGACTTCAACTGGGCAATCAAGAGCAGAAAGGCAGAGTCAGAGAAAGTTGTGATATTACCTGGAGTGAAAATGCGATGTAGATAGCTACAGACCCAGTCACGGTTCCAAGCCCAATAAATGTCCCCAAACCACTGCAAAAGAGGAAAAGTACACCATCTGTAAGTAGAGAGCATCTTCCAATCAGCGGGAGAGAGTGGAGGACATTTAAAATACGTGGTTGCAGAAATAACAAGAAACATCACATGGAATGATGAGCTGAAAAGAAAACTGCCCCTTCCATTTGCCCACCACACCCCATTCTTCAAAACACAGACTCTCACTGGAGAACAGATCCACAGGCACTGACTCTCACTGGGGTACGGTTCCACAGACACTGACGCTCACTGGGGTACAATTCCACAGAAACCGACTCTCACAAGGGTACAGTTCCACAGGCACTGACTCTCACTCGGGTACGGGTTCCACAGACACAGACTCTCACTGGAGTACAGTTCCACAGGCACGGACTCTCACTGGGGTACGGTTCCACAGACACTGACTCTCACTGGGGTACGGTTCCACAGACACTGACTCTCACTGGGGTACAGTTCCACAGACACTGACGCTCACTGGGGTACGGTTCCACAGACACTGACTCTCACTGGGGTACAGTTCCACAGACACTGACGCTCACTGGGGTACAGTTCCACAGGCACTGACTCTCACTGGGGTACAGTTCCACAGACACTGACTCTCACTGGGGTTTGGGTTCCACAGACGCTGACTCTCACTGGGGTACAGTTCCAGAGGCACTGACTCTCACTGGGGTACAGTTCCACAAACACAGACTCTCACTGGAGTACAGTTCCACAGACACAGACTCTCACTGGGGTACAGTTGCACAGGCACTGACTCTCACTGGGGTACAGTTCCACAGACACTGACTCTCACTGGGGCACAGTTCCACAGTCACTGACTCTCACTGGAGTACAGTTCCACAGACACAGACTCTCACTGGGGTACAGTTGCACAGGCACTGACTCTCACTGGGTCACAGTTCCACGTCCACTGACTCTCACTGGGGTACGGGTCCCACAGGCACTGACTCTCACTGGGGCACAGTTCCACAGGCACTGACTCTCACTGGGGCACAGTTCCACAGTCACTGACTCTCACTGGAGTACAGTTCCACAGACACCGACTCTCACTGGGGTACAGTTGCACAGGCACTGACTCTCACTGGGGTACGGGTCCCACAGGCACTGACTCTCACTGGGGCACAGTTCCACAGGCACTGACTCTCACTCGGGTACAGTTCCACAAACACAGACTCTCACTGGAGTACAGTTCCACAGACACAGACTCTCACTGGGGTACAGTTGCACAGGCACTGACTCTCACTGGGTCACAGTTCCACGTCCACTGACTCTCACTGGGGTACGGGTCCCACAGACACTGACTCTCACAAGGGCACAGTTCCACAGGCACTGACTCTCACTGGGGCACAGTTCCACAGGCACTGACTCTCACTGGGGTACAGTTCCACAGGCACTGACTCTCACTGGGGCACAGTTCCACAGGCACTGACTCTCACTGGGGAACAGTTCCACAGGCACTGACTCTCACTGGGGTACAGTTCCACAGGCACTGACTCTCACTGGGGTACAGTTCCACAGGCACTGACTCTCACTGGGGTACGGGTTCCACTGGCACTGACTCTGACTGGGGTACGGGTTCCACTGGCACTGACTCTGACTGGGGTACGGGTTCCACTGGCACTGACTCTGACTGGGGTACGGGTTCCACAGGCACTGACTCTGACTGGGGTACGGGTTCCACAGGCACTGACTCTGACTGGGGTACGGGTTCCACGTGCACTGACTCTCACTGGGGTACGGGTTCCACGTGCACTGACTCTCACTGGGGTACGGGTTCCACTGGCACTGACTCTCACTGGGGTACGGGTTCCACAGGCACTGACTCTCACTCGGGTACGGTTCCAGACACTGACTCTCACGGGTACGGGTTCCACGTGCACTGACTCTCACTGGGGTACGGTTCCGCAGACAGTGACTCTCACTGGGGTACACTTGTACAGGCACTGACTCTCACTGGGGCACAGTTCCACAGGCACTGACTTTCACTAGGATACAGTTCCACGTCCACTGACTCTCACTGGGGTTCAGGTTCCACAGACGCTGACTCTCACTGGGGTATAGTTCCACAGGCACCGACTCTCACTGGGGTACGGGTTCCACAGCACTGACTCTCACTTGGGCACAGTTACTGACTCTCACTGGGGTACGGGTTCCACAGGCACTGGCTCTCACTGGGGCACAATTCCACAGACACTGACTCGCACCGGGATACAGTTGCACAGACACTGACTCTCACTGGGGTACAGTTCCAGACACTGACTCTCACCGGGATACGGGTTCTACAGACACTGACTCTCACTGGTGTACGGGTTCCACAGACACGGACTCTCACTGGGATACAGTTCCAGAGGCCCTGACTCTCACTGGGTACAGTTCCACAGACACTGACTCTCACTGGGGTACAGTTCCACAGACACTGACTCTCACTGGGGTACAGTTCCACAAGCACTGACTCTCACTGGGTACAGTTCCACAGACACTGACTCTCACTGGGGTACAGTTCCACAGACACTGACTCTCACTGGGGTACAGTTCCACAGACACGGACTCTCACTGGGGCACAGTTCCACAGGCTTTGACGCTCACAGCGGTACAGTTCCACAGTTACTGACTCTCACTGGGGCACAGTTGCACAGGCAGTGACTCTCACTGGGGTACAGTTCCACAGACACGGACTCTCACTGGGGCACAGTTCCACAGTTACTGACGCTCACTGGGGCACAGTTCCACAGGCAGTAACTCTCACTGCGGTTGGGTTCCACAGGCACTGACTCTCACCGGGGTACGGGTTCCACAGACACTGACTCTCACTGGCTACAGTTCCACAGACACTGACTCTCACTGGGTCACAGTCTCTCACTGGCGCACAGTTCCACAGGCACTGACTCTGACTGGGGTACGGGTTCACGTGCACTGACTCTCACTGGGGTACGGGTTCCACAGGCACTGACTCTCACTGGCTACAGTTCCACAGACACTGACTCTCACTGGGGTACTGTTCCACAGGCTCTGACTCTCACTGGGGCACAGTTCCACAGTTACTGACTCTCACTGGGGCACAGTTGCACAGGCAGTGACTTTCACTGGGGTACAGATCCACAGACACCGACTGTCACTGGGGGTACAGTTCCACAGACACCGAATGTCACTGGGGTACAGTTCCACAGGCACCGACTCTCACTGGGGTACAGTTCCACAGGCACTGACTCTCACTGGGGTACAGTCCCACCGACACTGACTCTCACTGGGGTACGGGTCCCAGAGACACTGATTCTCACTGGGTACAGTTGCACAGACACTGACTCTCACTGGGGTACAGTTCCACAGGCACCGACTCTCACTGGGGTACAGTTCCACAGGCACTGACTCTCACTGGGGTACAGTCCCACCGACACTGACTCTCACTGGGGTACAGGTCCCAGAGACACTGATTCTCACTGGGTACAGTTGCACAGACACTGACTCTCACTGGGGTACAGTTCCACAGGCTCTGACTCTCACTGGGGCACAGTTCCACAGTTACTGACTCTCACTGGGGTACAGTTCCACAGACACCGAATGTCACTGGGGTACAGTTCCACAGGCACCGACTCTCACTGGGGTACAGTTCCACAGGCACTGACTCTCACTGGGGTACAGTTCCACCGACACTGACTCTCACTGGGGTACGGGTCCCAGAGACACTGATTCTCACTGGGTACAGTTGCACAGACACTGACTCTCACTGGGGTACAGTTCCACAGGCTCTGACTCTCACTGGGGCACAGTTCCACAGTTACTGACTCTCACTGGGGCACAGTTGCACAGGCAGTGACTCTCACTGGGGTACGGGTTCCACAGACACTGATTAACTGGGGAACAGTGCCACAGACACCGACGCTCACTGGGGTACAGTTCCACAGACACTGACTCTCACCGGGGTACAGTTCCACAGGCACCGACTCTCACTGGGGCACAGTTCCACAGGCACCGACTCTCACTGGGGCACAGTTCCACAGGCACTGTCTCTCACTGGGGTACAGTTCCACAGGCACCGACTCTCACTGGGGCACAGTTCCACAGGCACCGACTCTCACTGGGGCACAGTTCCACAGACACTGACTCTCACTGGGGTACAGTTCCACAGACACTGACTCTCACCGGGGTACAGTTCCACAGGCACCGACTCTCACAGGGGCACAGTTCCACAGGCACCGACTCTCACTGGGGCACAGTTCCACAGGCACCGACTCTCACTGGGGCACAGTTCCACAGGCACTGTCTCTCACTGGGGCACAGTTCCACAGACACTGACTCTCACTGGGGTACAGTTCCACAGGCACTGACTCTCACTGGGGCACAGTTCCAGACACTGACTCTCACTGGGGTACAGTTCCACAGGCACTGACTCTCACTGGGGTAGAGTTCCACAGACACTGACTCTCACTGGGGTACAGTTCCACAGACACTGACTCTCACTGGCGTACAGTTCCACAGACACTGACTCTCACTGGGGTACAGTTCCACAGGCACTGACTCTCACTGGGGTACAGTTCCACAGGCACTGACTCTCACTGGGGTACAGTTCCACAGGCACTGACTCTCACTGGGGTGCATTCCAAAGACACTGACTCTCACTGGGGTACGGATTCCACAGGCACTGACTCTCACTGGGGCACAGTTCCACAGACACTGACTCTCACTGGGGTACAGTTCCAGAGGCACTGACTCTCACTGGGGTACAGTTCCATAGGCACTGACTCTCACGAGGGTACAGTTCCACAGGCACTGACTCTCACTGGGGTATGGGTTCCACACACACTGACTCTCACTGGGGTACGGATTCCACAGGCACTGACTCTCACTGGGGCACAGTTCCACAGACACTGACTCTCACTGGGGTACAGTTCCACAGGCACTGACTCTCACTGGGGTGCATTCCAAAGACACTCTCACTGGGGTACGGATTCCACAGGCACTGACTCTCACTGGGGCACAGTTCCACAGACACTGACTCTCACTGGGGTACAGTTCCAGAGGCACTGACTCTCACTGGGGTACAGTTCCATAGGCACTGACTCTCACGAGGGTACAGTTCCACAGGCACTGACTCTCACTGGGGTATGGGTTCCACACACACTGACTCTCACTGGGGTACGGGTTCCACAGGCACTGACTCTCACTCGGGTACGGGTTCCACAGACACTGACTCTCACTCGGGTACGGTTCCAGACACTGACTCTCACTGGGGTACGGGTTCCACGTGCACTGACTCTCACTGGGGTACGGTTCCGCAGACAGTGACTCTCACTGGGGTACACTTGTACAGGCACTGACTCTCCCTGGGGCACAGTTCCACAGGCACGGACTTTCACTAGGATACAGTTCCACGTCCACTGACTCTCACTGGGGTTCAGGTTCCACAGACGCTGACTCTCACTGGGGTACAGTTCCACAGGCACCGACTCTCACTGGGGTACGGGTTCCACAGCACTGACTCTCACTTGGGCACTGTTACTGACTCTCACTGGGGTACGGGTTCCACAGGCACTGACTCTCACTGGCTACAGTTCCACAGGCTCTGACTCTCACTGGGGCACAGTTGCACAGACACCGACTGTCACTGGGGTACAGTTCCACAGGCACTGACTCTCACTGGGGTACAGTTCCACAGGCACTGACTCTCACTGGGGTACAGTTCCACAGACACTGACTCTCACTGGCGTACAGTTCCACAGACACTGACTCTCACTGGGGCACAGTTCCACAGGCACTGACTCTCATTGGGGCACAGTTCCACAGACACGGACTCTCACTGGGGTACAGTTCCATAGACACTGACTCTCACTGGGGTGCAGTTCCTCAGACACTGACTCTCACTGGCGTACAGTTCCATAGACACTGACTCTCACTGGGGTACGGTTCCGCAGACAGTGACTCTCACTGGGGTACAGTTCCACAGACACTGACTCTCACTGGGGTACAGTTCCATAGACACTGACTCTCACTGGGGTACACTTGTACAGGCACTGACTCTCCCTGGGGCACAGTTCCACAGGCACTGACTTTCACAAGGATACAGTTCCACAGACACTGACTCTCACCGGGATACGGGTTCTACAGACACTGACTCTCACTGGTGTACGAGTTGCACAGACAATGACTCTCACTGGGTACAGTTCCACAGACACTGACTCTCACTGGGTACAGTTCCACAGACACGGACTCTCACTGGGGCACAGTTCCACAGACTTTGACGCCCACAGCGGTACAGTTCCACAGTTACTGACTCTCACTGGGGCACAGTTGCACAGGCAGTGACTCTCACTGGGGTACAGTTCCACAGACACGGACTCTCACTGGGTCACGGTCTCTCACTGGCGCACAGTTCCACAGGCACTGACTCTGACTGGGGTACGGGTTCCACGTGCACTGACTCTCACTGGGGCAGAGTCCCACAGACACTGACTCTGACTGGGGTACGGGTTCCACTGGCACTGACTCTCACTGGGGTACGGGTTCCACAGGCACTGACTCTCACTGGCTACAGTTCCACAGGCACCGACTCTCACTGGGGTACAGTTCCACAGGCACTGACTCTCACTGGGGTACAGTTCCACCGACACTGACGCTCACTGGGGTACAGTTCAACAGATACTGACTCTCACTGGGGTACAGTTCCACAGACACTGACTCTCACTGGGGTACGGGTCCCACAGATACTTACTCTCACGAGGGTACAGTTCCACAGGCACTGACTGTCACTGGGGTACAGTTCCACAGGCACCGACTCTCACTGGGGCACAGTTCCACAGGCACCGACTGTCACTGGGGTACAGTTCCACAGGCACCGACTCTCACTGGGGCACAGTTCCACTGGCACCGACTCTCACTGGGGCACAGTTCCACAGGCACCGACTCTCACTGGGGCACAGTTCCACAGATAATGACTCTCACCGGGGTTCAGTTCCACAGACACTGACTCTCACTGGGGTACAGTTCCACAGACACTGACTCTCACTGGGGTACCGGTTCCACAGACACTGACTCTCACTGGGGTACCGGTTCCACAGACACCGACTCTCACTGGGGCACAGTTCCACAGACACTGACTCTCACTGGGGCACAGTTCCACTGGCACCGACTCTCACTGGGGCACAGTTCCACTGGCACCGACTCTCACTGGGGCACAGTTCCACAGGCTTTGACGCTCACAGCGGTACAGTTCCACAGTTACTGACTCTCACTGGGGCACAGTTGCACAGGCAGTGACTCTCACTGGGGTACAGTTCCACAGACACGGACTCTCACTGGGGCACAGTTCCACAGTTACTGACGCTCACTGGGGCACAGTTCCACAGGCAGTGACTCTCACTGAGGTTGGGTTCCACAGGCACTGACTCTCACCGGGGTACGGGTTCCACAGACACTGACTCTCACTGGGTCACAGTCTCTCACTGGCGCACAGTTCCACAGGCACTGACTCTGACTGGGGTACGGGCTCCACTGGCACTGACTCTCACTGGGGTACTGTTCCACAGGCTCTGACTCTCACTGGGGCACAGTTCCACAGTTACTGACTCTCACTGGGGCACAGTTGCACAGGCAGTGACTTTCACTGGGGTACAGTTCCACAGACACCGAATGTCACTGGGGTACAGTTCCACAGACACCGACTCTCACTGGGTCACAGTTCCACGTCCACTGACTCTCACTGGGGTACGGGTTCCACAGACACTGACTCTCACTGGGGCACAGTTCCACAGACACTGACTCTCACTGGGGTACAGTTCCACAGACACTGACTCTTACTGGGTACAGTTCCACAGACACTGACTCTCACTAGGGTACGTTTCCACCGACACTGACTCTCACTGGGGTCCAGTTCCACAGACACTGACTCTCACTGAGGCACAGTTTCACAGGCATTGGCTCTCACTGGGTCACAGTTCCACGTCCACTGACTCTCACTGGGGTACGGGTCCCACAGGCACTGACTCTCACTGGGGCACAGTTCCACAGGCACTGACTCTCACTGGGGTACAGTTCCACAGGCACTGACTCTCACTGGGGTACAGTTCCACAGGCACTGACTCTCACTGGGGTACAGTTCCACAGGCACTGACTCTCACTGGGGTACAGTTCCACAGGCACTGACTCTCACTGGGGTACAGTTCCACAGGCACTGACTCTCACTGGGGTACAGTTCCACCGACACTGACTCTCACTGGGGTGCGGGTCCCAGAGACACCGACTCTCACTGGGTCACAGTTCCACGTCCACTGACTCTCACTGGGGTACGGGTTCCACAGACACTGACTCTCACTGGGGCACAGTTCCACAGACACTGACTCTCACTGGGGTACAGTTCCACAGACACTGACTCTTACTGGGTACAGTTCCACAGACACTGACTCTCACTAGGGTACGTTTCCACCGACACTGACTCTCACTGGGGTCCAGTTCCACAGACACTGACTCTCACTGAGGCACAGTTTCACAGGCATTGGCTCTCACTGGGTCACAGTTCCACGTCCACTGACTCTCACTGGGGTACGGGTCCCACAGGCACTGACTCTCACTGGGGCACAGTTCCACAGGCACCGACTCTCACTGGGGTACAGTTCCACAGGCACTGACTCTCACTGGGGTACAGTTCCACAGGCACTGACTCTCACTGGGGTACAGTTCCACAGGCACTGACTCTCACTGGGGTACAGTTCCACAGGCACTGACTCTCACTGGGGTACAGTTCCACAGGCACCGAATGTCACTGGGGTACAGTTCCACAGGCACCGACTCTCACTGGGGTACAGTTCCACAGGCACTGACTCTCACTGGGGTACATTTGCACAGACACGGACTCTCACTGGGGTACAGTTCCACAGGCTCTGACTCTCACTGGGGCACAGTTCCTGACTCTCACTGGGGCACAGTTGCACAGGCAGTGACTCTCACTGGGGTACGGGTTCCACAGACACTGACTCACTGGGGTACAGTTCCACAGACACTGACTCTCACTGGGGTACGGGTCCCACAGATACTGACTCTCACTAGGGTACAGTTCCACAGACACTGACTCTCACTGAGGCACAGTTTCACAGGCATTGGCTCTCACTGGGTCACAGTTCCACGTCCACTGACTCTCACTGGGGTACGGGTCCCACAGGCACTGACTCTCACTGGGGCACAGTTCCACAGGCACTGACTCTCACTGGGGTACAGTTCCACAGGCACTGACTCTCACTGGGGTACAGTTCCACAGGCACTGACTCTCACTGGGGTACAGTTCCACAGGCACCGACTGTCACTGGGGTACAGTTCCACAGACACCGACTGTCACTGGGGTACAGTTCCACAGATACCAACTGTCACTGGGGTACAGTTCCACAGACACCCACTCTCACTGGGGTACAGTTCCACCGACACTGACTCTCACTGGGGTACGGGTCCCACAGACACTGATTCTCACTGGGGTACAGTTGCACAGACACTGACTCTCACTGGGATACAGTTCCACAGACACCGAATGTCACTGGGGTACAGTTCCACAGATACTGACTCTCACTAGGGTACAGTTCCACAGACACTGACTCTCACTGGGTCACAGTTCCACGTCCACTGACTCTCACTGGGGTACGGGTTCCACAGACACTGACTCTCAGTGGGGTACAGTTCCACAGGCACTGACTCTCACTGGGGTACAGTTCCACAGGCACCGACTGTCACTGGGGTACAGTTCCACAGACACCGAATGTCACTGGGGTACAGTTCCACGTCCACTGACTCTCACTGGGGTACGGGGTCCACAGACACTGATTCTCACTGGGGTACAGTTCCACAGGCACTGACTCTCACTGGGGTACAGTTCCACAGGCACCGACCGTCACTGGGGTTCAGTTCCACAGACACCGAATGTCACTGGGGTACAGTTCCACAGACAGTTCCACAGACACTGACTCTCACTGGGATACAGTTCCACAGACACCGACTCTCAGTGGGGCACAGTTCCACAGACACTGACTCTCACTGGGGCACAGTTCCACAGACACTGACTCTTACTGGGTACAGTTCCACAGACACTGACTCTCACTGGGGTGCAGTTCCACAGACACTGACTCTCACTGAGGCACAGTTCCACAGGCACTGACGCTCACTGGTGTACAGTTCCACAGACACTGACTCTCACTGGGATACAATTCCACAGACACCGACTCTCACTGGGGTACAGTTCCACGTCCACTGACTCTCACTTGGGTACAGTTCCACAGGCACCGACTGTCACTGGGGTACAGTTCCACAGGCACCGACTCTCACTGGGGTACAGTTCCACAGGCACTGACTCTCACTGGGGTACAGTTCCACTGGCACTGACTCTCACTGGGGTACAGTTCCACAGGCACTGACTCTCACTGGGGTACAGTTCCACAGGCAGTGACTCTCACTGGGGTACGGGTTCCACAGACACTGACTCACTGGGGTACAGTTCCACAGACACTGACTCTCACTGGGGTACAGTTCCACAGACACTGACTCTCACTGGGGTACGGGTCCCACAGATACTGACTCTCACTAGGGTACAGTTCCACAGACACTGACTCTCACTGAGGCACAGTTTCACAGGCATTGGCTCTCACTGGGTCACAGTTCCACGTCCACTGACTCTCACTGGGGTACGGGTCCCACAGGCACTGGCTCTCACTGGGGCACAGTTCCACAGGCACTGACTCTCACTGGGGTACAGTTCCACAGGCACTCACTCTCACTGGGGTACAGTTCCACAGGCACTGACTCTCACTGGGGTACAGTTCCACAGGCACCGACTGTCACTGGGGTACAGTTCCACCGACACTGACTCTCACTGGGGTACGGGTCCCACAGACACTGATTCTCACTAGGTACAGTTGCACAGACACTGACTCTCACTGGGATACAGTTCCACGTCCACTGACTCTCACTGGGGTACGGGTTCCACAGACACTGACTCTCAGTGGGGTACAGTTCCACAGGCACTGACTCTCACTGGGGTACAGTTCCACAGGCACCGACTGTCACTGGGGTTCAGTTCCACAGACACCGAATGTCACTGGGGTACAGTTCCACAGACAGTTCCACAGACACTGACTCTCACTGGGATACAGTTCCACAGACACCGACTCTCACTGGGGCACAGTTCCACAGACACTGACTCTCACTGGGGTACAGTTCCACAGACACCAAATGTCACTGGGGTACAGTTCCACAGGCACCGACTCTCACTGGGGTACAGTTCCACAGGCACTGACTCTCACTGGGGTACAGTTCCACAGGCACTGACTCTCACTGGGGCACAGTTCCACAGACACTGACTCTCACTGGGATACAGTTCCACAGACACCGTCTCTCACTGGGGTACAGTTCCAGAGACACCGACTCTTACTGGGTACAGTTCCACAGACACTGACTCTCACTGAGGCACAGTTTCACAGGCATTGGCTCTCACTGGGTCACAGTTCCACGTCCACTGACTCTCACTGGGGTACGGGTTCCACAGACACTGACTCTCACTGGGGTACGGGTTCCACAGACACTGACTCTCACTGGGGTACGGGTTCCACAGGCACCGACTCTCACTGGGGTGCAGTTCCACAGGCACCGACTGTCACTGGGGTACAGTTCCACAGACACCAAATGTCACTGGGGTACAGTTCCACAGGCACTGACTCTCACTGGGGTACAGTTCCACAGGCACTGACTCTCACTGGGGTACAGTTCCACAGGCACTGACTCTCACTGGGGTACAGTTCCACAGGCACTGACTCTTACTGGGTACAGTTCCACAGACACTGACTCTCACTGAGGCACAGTTTCACAGGCATTGGCTCTCACTGGGTCACAGTTCCACGTCCACTGACTCTCACTGGGGTACGGGTTCCACAGACACTGACTCTCACTGGGGTACGGGTTCCACAGACACTGACTCTCACTGGGGTACGGGTTCCACAGGCACCGACTCTCACTGGGGTGCAGTTCCACAGGCACCGACTGTCACTGGGGTACAGTTCCACAGACACCAAATGTCACTGGGGTACAGTTCCACAGGCACTGACTCTCACTGGGGTACAGTTCCACAGGCACTGACTCTCACTGGGGTACAGTTCCACAGGCACTGACTCTCACTGGGGTACAGTTCCACAGGCACTGACTCTCACTGGGGCACAGTTCCACAGGCACTGACTCTCACTGGGGCACAGTTCCACAGGCACTGACTCTCACTGGGATACAGTTCCACAGACCCCGTCTCTCACTGGGGTACAGTTCCACAGACCCCGTCTCTCACTGGGGTACAGTTCCACAGGCACTGACTCTCACTGGGGTACAGTTCCACAGGCACTGACTCTCACTGGGGTACAGTTCCACAGGCACTGACTCTCACTGGGGTACAGTTCCACAGGCACTGACTCTCACTGGGGTACAGTTCCACAGGCACTGACTCTCACTGGGGTACAGTTCCACAGGCACTGACTCTCACTGGGGTACAGTTCCACAGGCACTGACTCTCACTGGGGTACAGTTCCACAGGCACTGACTCTCACTGGGGTACAGTTCCACAGGCACTGACTCTCACTGGGGTACAGTTCCACAGGCACTGACTCTCACTGGGGTACAGTTCCACAGGCACTGACTCTCACTGGGGTACAGTTCCACAGGCACTGACTCTCACTGGGGTACAGTTCCACAGGCACTGACTCTCACTGGGGTACAGTTCCACAGGCACTGACTCTCACTGGGGTACAGTTCCACAGGCACTGACTCTCACTGGGGTACAGTTCCACAGGCACTGACTCTCACTGGGGTACAGTTCCACAGGCACTGACTCTCACTGGGGTACAGTTCCACAGGCACTGACTCTCACTGGGGTACAGTTCCACAGGCACTGACTCTCACTGGGGTACAGTTCCACAGGCACTGACTCTCACTGGGGTACAGTTCCACAGGCACTGACTCTCACTGGGGTACAGTTCCACAGGCACTGACTCTCACTGGGGTACAGTTCCACAGGCACTGACTCTCACTGGGGTACAGTTCCACAGGCACTGACTCTCACTGGGGTACAGTTCCACAGGCACTGACTCTCACTGGGGTACAGTTCCACAGGCACTGACTCTCACTGGGGTACAGTTCCACAGGCACTGACTCTCACTGGGGTACAGTTCCACAGGCACTGACTCTCACTGGGGTACAGTTCCACAGGCACTGACTCTCACTGGGGTACAGTTCCACAGGCACTGACTCTCACTGGGGTACAGTTCCACAGGCACTGACTCTCACTGGGGTACAGTTCCACAGGCACTGACTCTCACTGGGGTACAGTTCCACAGGCACTGACTCTCACTGGGGTACAGTTCCACAGGCACTGACTCTCACTGGGGTACAGTTCCACAGGCACTGACTCTCACTGGGGTACAGTTCCACAGGCACTGACTCTCACTGGGGTACAGTTCCACAGGCACTGACTCTCACTGGGGTACAGTTCCACAGGCACTGACTCTCACTGGGGTACAGTTCCACAGGCACTGACTCTCACTGGGGTACAGTTCCACAGGCAATGACTCTCACTGGGGTACAGTTCCACAGGCACTGACTCTCACTGGGGTACAGTTCCACAGGCACTGACTCTCACTGGGGTACAGTTCCACAGGCACTGACTCTCACTGGGGTACAGTTCCACCGACACTGACTCTCACTGGGGTACGGGTCCCACAGACACTGATTCTCACTAGGTACATTTGCACAGACACTGACTCTCACTGGGGTACAGTTCCACAGGCTCTGACTCTCACTGGGGCACAGTTCCTGACTCTCACTGGGGCACAGTTCCACAGGCACTGACTCTCACTGGGGTACAGTTCCACAGGCACTGACTCTCACTGGGGTACAGTTCCACAGGCACCGACTGTCACTGGGGTACAGTTCCACAGACACCGACTGTCACTGGGGTACAGTTCCACAGATACCAACTGTCACTGGGGTACAGTTCCACAGACACCGACTCTCACTGGGGTACAGTTCCACCGACACTGACTCTCACTGGGGTACGGGTCCCACAGACACTGATTCTCACTGGGGTACAGTTGCACAGACACCGAATGTCACTGGGGTACAGTTCCACAGATACTGACTCTCACTAGGGTACAGTTCCACAGACACTGACTCTCACTGGGTCACAGTTCCACGTCCACTGACTCTCACTGGGGTACGGGTTCCACAGACACTGACTCTCAGTGGGGTACAGTTCCACAGGCACTGACTCTCACTGGGGTACAGTTCCACAGGCACCGACTGTCACTGGGGTACAGTTCCACAGACACCGAATGTCACTGGGGTACAGTTCCACGTCCACTGACTCTCACTGGGGTACGGGGTCCACAGACACTGATTCTCACTGGGGTACAGTTCCACAGGCACTGACTCTCACTGGGGTACAGTTCCACAGGCACCGACCGTCACTGGGGTTCAGTTCCACAGACACCGAATGTCACTGGGGTACAGTTCCACAGACAGTTCCACAGACACTGACTCTCACTGGGATACAGTTCCACAGACACCGACTCTCAGTGGGGCACAGTTCCACAGACACTGACTCTCACTGGGGCACAGTTCCACAGACACTGACTCTTACTGGGTACAGTTCCACAGACACTGACTCTCACTGGGGTGCAGTTCCACAGACACTGACTCTCACTGAGGCACAGTTCCACAGGCACTGACGCTCACTGGTGTACAGTTCCACAGACACTGACTCTCACTGGGATACAATTCCACAGACACCGACTCTCACTGGGGTACAGTTCCACGTCCACTGACTCTCACTGGGGTACGGGTTCCACAGGCACTGACTCTCACTGGGGTACAGTTCCACAGGCACTGACTCTCACTGGGGTACAGTTCCACAGGCACTGACTCTCACTGGGGTACAGTTCCACAGGCACCGACTCTCACTGGGGTACAGTTCCACAGGCACTGACTCTCACTGGGGTACAGTTCCACTGGCACTGACTCTCACTGGGGTACAGTTCCACAGGCACTGACTCTCACTGGGGTACAGTTCCACAGGCAGTGACTCTCACTGGGGTACGGGTTCCACAGACACTGACTCACTGGGGTACAGTTCCACAGACACTGACTCTCACTGGGGTACAGTTCCACAGACACTGACTCTCACTGGGGTACGGGTCCCACAGATACTGACTCTCACTGGGGTACAGTTCCACAGACACTGACTCTCACTGAGGCACAGTTTCACAGGCATTGGCTCTCACTGGGTCACAGTTCCACGTCCACTGACTCTCACTGGGGTACGGGTCCCACAGGCACTGGCTCTCACTGGGGCACAGTTCCACAGGCACTGACTCTCACTGGGGTACAGTTCCACAGGCACTCACTCTCACTGGGGTACAGTTCCACAGGCACTGACTCTCACTGGGGTACAGTTCCACAGGCACCGACTGTCACTGGGGTACAGTTCCACAGACACCGACTCTCACTGGGGTACAGTTCCACCGACACTGACTCTCACTGGGGTTCGGGTCCCACAGACACTGATTCTCACTAGGTACAGTTGCACAGACACTGACTCTCACTGGGATACAGTTCCACAGACACTGACTCTCAGTGGGGTACAGTTCCACAGGCACTGACTCTCACTGGGGTACAGTTCCACAGGCACCGACTGTCACTGGGGTTCAGTTCCACAGACACCGAATGTCACTGGGGTACAGTTCCACAGACAGTTCCACAGACACTGACTCTCACTGGGATACAGTTCCACAGACACCGACTCTCACTGGGGCACAGTTCCACAGACACTGACTCTCACTGGGGCACAGTTCCACAGACACTGACTCTTACTGGGTACAGTTTCACAGACACTGACTCTCACTGGGGTGCAGTTCCACAGACACTGACTCTCACTGGGGTACGGGTTCCACAGACACTGACTCTCACTGGGGTACGGGTTCCACAGGCACCGACTCTCACTGGGGTGCGGGTTCCACAGGCACCGACTGTCACTGGGGTACAGTTCCACAGACACCAAATGTCACTGGGGTACAGTTCCACAGGCACTGACTCTCACTGGGGTACAGTTCCACAGGCACTGACTCTCACTGGGGTACAGTTCCACAGGCACTGACTCTCACTGGAGTACAGTTCCACAGGCACTGACTCTCACTGGGGCACAGTTCCACAGACACTGACTCTCACTGGGATACAGTTCCACAGACACCGTCTCTCACTGGGGTACAGTTCCAGAGACACCGACTCTTACTGGGTACAGTTCCACAGACACTGACTCTCACTGAGGCACAGTTTCACAGGCATCGGCTCTCACTGGGTCACAGTTCCAAGTCCACTGACTCTCACTGGGGTACGGGTTCCACAGGCACTGACTCTCACTGGGGCACAGTTCCACAGACACTGACTCTCACTGAGATACAGTTCCACAGACCCCGTCTCTCACTGGGGTACAGTTCCACAGGCACTGACTCTCACTGGGGTACAGTTCCACAGGCACTGACTCTCACTGGGGTACAGTTCCACAGGCACTGACTCTCACTGGGGTACAGTTCCACAGGCACTGACTCTCATTGGGGTACAGTTCCACAGGCACTGACTCTCACTGGGGTACAGTTCCACAGGCACTGACTCTCACTGGGGTACAGTTCCACAGGCACTGACTCTCACTGGGGTACAGTTCCACAGGCACTGACTCTCACTGGGGTACAGTTCCACAGGCACTGACTCTCACTGGGGTACAGTTCCACAGGCACTGACTCTCACTGGGGTACAGTTCCACAGGCACTGACTCTCACTGGGGTACAGTTCCACAGGCACTGACTCTCACTGGGGTACAGTTCCACAGGCACTGACTCTCACTGGGGTACAGTTCCACAGGCACTGACTCTCACTGGGGTACAGTTCCACAGGCACTGACTCTCACTGGGGTACAGTTCCACAGGCACTGACTCTCACTGGGGTACAGTTCCACAGGCACTGACTCTCACTGGGGTACAGTTCCACAGGCACTGACTCTCACTGGGGTACAGTTCCACAGGCACTGACTCTCACTGGGGTACAGTTCCACAGGCACTGACTCTCACTGGGGTACAGTTCCACAGGCACTGACTCTCACTGGGGTACAGTTCCACAGGCACTGACTCTCACTGGGGTACAGTTCCACAGGCACTGACTCTCACTGGGGTACAGTTCCACAGGCACTGACTCTCACTGGGGTACAGTTCCACAGGCACTGACTCTCACTGGGGTACAGTTCCACAGGCACTGACTCTCACTGGGGTACAGTTCCACAGGCACTGACTCTCACTGGGGTACAGTTCCACAGGCACTGACTCTCACTGGGGTACAGTTCCACAGGCACTGACTCTCACTGGGGTACAGTTCCACAGGCAATGACTCTCACTGGGGTACAGTTCCACAGGCACTGACTCTCACTGGGGTACAGTTCCACAGGCACTGACTCTCACTGGGGTACAGTTCCACAGGCACTGACTCTCACTGGGGTACAGTTCCACCGACACTGACTCTCACTGGGGTACGGGTCCCACAGACACTGATTCTCACTAGGTACATTTGCACAGACACTGACTCTCACTGGGGTACAGTTCCACAGGCTCTGACTCTCACTGGGGCACAGTTCCTGACTCTCACTGGGGCACAGTTGCACAGGCAGTGACTCTCACTGGGGTACGGGTTCCACAGACACTGACTCACTGGGGTACAGTTCCACAGACACTGATTCTCACTGGGGTACGGGTCCCACAGATACTGACTCTCACTGGGGTACAGTTCCACAGACACTGACTCTCACTGGGGTACGGGTCCCACAGATACTGACTCTCACTAGGGTACAGTTCCACAGACACTGACTCTCACTGAGGCACAGTTTCACAGGCATTGGCTCTCACTGGGTCACAGTTCCACGTCCACTGACTCTCACTGGGGTACGGGTCCCACAGGCACTGACTCTCACTGGGGCACAGTTCCACAGGCACTGACTCTCACTGGGGTACAGTTCCACAGGCACTGACTCTCACTGGGGTACAGTTCCACAGGCACTGACTCTCACTGGGGTACAGTTCCACAGGCACCGACTGTCACTGGGGTACAGTTCCACAGACACCGACTGTCACTGGGGTACAGATCCACAGATACCAACTGTCACTGGGGTACAGTTCCACAGGCACCGACTCTCACTGGGGTACAGTCCCACCGACACTGACTCTCACTGGGGTACGGGTCCCACAGACACTGATTCTCACTAGGTACAGTTGCACAGACACTGACTCTCACTGGGGTACAGTTCCACAGGCTCTGACTCTCACTGGGGCACAGTTCCACAGATACTGACTCTCACTAGGGTACAGTTCCACAGACACTGACTCTCACTGGGGCACAGTTCCACAGATACTGACTCTCACTAGGGTACAGTTCCACAGACACTGACTCTCACTGGGTCACAGTTCCACGTCCACTGACTCTCACTGGGGTACGGGTTCCACAGACACTGACTCTCAGTGGGGTACAGTTCCACAGGCACCGACTGTCACTGGGGTACAGTTCCACAGACACCGAATGTCACTGGGGTACAGTTCCACAGACACTGACTCTCACTGGGATACAGTTCCACAGACACCGAATGTCACTGGGGTACAGTTCCACAGACACTGACTCTCACTGGGTCACAGTTCCACGTCCACTGACTCTCACTGGGGTACGGGTTCCACAGACACTGACTCTCACTGGGGTACAGTTCCACAGGCACCGACTGTCACTGGGGTACAGTTCCACAGACACCGAATGTCACTGGGGTCCAGTTCCACAGACAGTTCCACAGACACTGACTCTCACTGGGATACAGTTCCACAGACACCGACTCTCACTGGGGCACAGTTCCACAGACTCTTACTGGGTGCAGTTCCACAGACACTGACTCTCACTGGGGTGCAGTTCCACAGACACTGACTCTCACTGAGGCACAGTTTCACAGGCATTGGCACTCACTGGGTCACAGTTCCACGTCCACTGACTCTCACTAGGGTACAGTTCCACAGACACTGACTCTCACTGGGGCACAGTTCCACAGATACTGACTCTCACTAGGGTACAGTTCCACAGACACTGACTCTCAGTGGGGTACAGTTCCCCAGGCACCGACTGTCACTGGGGTACAGTTCCACAGACACTGACTCTCAGTGGGGTACAGTTCCACAGGCACCGACTGTCACTGGGGTACAGTTCCACAGACACCGAATGTCACTGGGGTACAGTTCCACAGACACTGACTCTCACTGGGATACAGTTCCACAGACACCGAATGTCACTGGGATACAGTTCCACAGACACCGACTCTCACTGGGTCACAGTTCCACGTCCACTGACTCTCACTGGGGTACGGGTTCCACAGACACTGACTCTCACTGGGGTACAGTTCCACAGGCACCGACTGTCACTGGGGTACAGTTCCACAGGCACCGAATGTCACTGGGGTACAGTTCCACAGACAGTTCCACAGACACTGACTCTCACTGGGATACAGTTCCACAGACACCGACTCTCACTGGGGCACAGTTCCACAGACACTGACTCTCACTGGGGCACAGTTCCACAGACACTGACTCTTACTGGGTACAGTTCCACAGACACTGACTCTCACTGGGGTGCAGTTCCACAGACACTGACTCTCACTGAGGCACAGTTTCACAGGCATTGGCTCTCACTGGGTCACAGTTCCACAGGCACTGACTCTCACTGGGGTACAGTTCCACAGGCACTGACTCTCACTGGGGCACAGTTCCACAGACACTGACTCTTATTGGGTACAGTTCCACAGACACTGACTCTCACTGGGGTGCAGTTCCACAGACACTGACTCTCACTGAGGCACAGTTTCACAGGCATTGGCTCTCACTGGGTCACAGTTCCACGTCCACTGACTCTCACTGGGGTACAGTCCCACAGGCACTGACTCTCACTGGGGCACAGTTCCACAGGCACTGACTCTCACTGGGGTACAGTTCCACAGGCACTGACTCTCACTGGGGTACAGTTCCACAGGCACCGACTCTCACTGGGGTACAGTTCCACAGGCACCGACTGTCACTGGGGTACAGATCCACAGATACCAAATGTCACTGGGGTACAGTTCCACAGGCACCGACTCTCACTGGGGTACAGTCCCACCGACACTGACTCTCACTGGGGTACGGGTCCCACAGACACTGATTCTCACTAGGTACAGTTGCACAGACACTGACTCTCACTGGGGTACAGTTCCACAGGCTCTGACTCTCACTGGGGCACAGTTCCACAGATACTGACTCTCACTAGGGTACAGTTCCACAGACACTGACTCTCACTGGGTCACAGTTCCACGTCCACTGACTCTCACTGGGGTACGGGTTCCACAGACACTGACTCTCACTGGGGTACAGTTCCACAGGCACCGACTGTCACTGGGGTACAGTTCCACAGACACCGAATGTCACTGGGGTACAGTTCCACAGACAGTTCCACAGACACTGACTCTCACTGGGATACAGTTCCACAGACACCGACTCTCACTGGGGCACAGTTCCACAGACTCTTACTGGGTGCAGTTCCACAGACACTGACTCTCACTGGGGTGCAGTTCCACAGACACTGACTCTCACTGGGGCACAGTTCCACAGACACTGACTCTTACTGGGTACAGTTCCACAGACACTGACTCTCACTGGGGTGCAGTTCCACAGACACTGACTCTCACTGAGGCACAGTTTCACAGGCATTGGCTCTCACTGGGTCACAGTTCCACGTCCACTGACTCTCACTGGGGTACGGGTCCCACAGGCACTGACTCTCACTGGGGCACAGTTCCACAGGCACTGACTCTCACTGGGGTACAGTTCCACAGGCACTGACTCTCACTGGGGTACAGTTCCACAGGCACCGACTCTCACTGGGGTACAGTTCCACAGGCACCGACTGTCACTGGGGTACAGTTCCACAGACACCGACTGTCACTGGGGTACAGATCCACAGATACCAAATGTCACTGGGGCACAGTTCCACAGGCACCGACTCTCACTGGGGTACAGTCCCACCGACACTGACTCTCACTGGGGTACGGGTCCCACAGACACTGATTCTCACTAGGTACAGTTGCACAGACACTGACTCTCACTGGGGTACAGTTCCACAGGCTCTGACTCTCACTGGGGCACAGTTCCACAGATACGGACTCTCACTAGGGTACAGTTCCACAGACACTGACTCTCACTGGGTCACAGTTCCACGTCCACTGACTCTCACTGGGGTACGGGTTCCACAGACACTGACTCTCAGTGGGGTACAGTTCCACAGGCACCGACTCTCACTGGGATACAGTTCCACAGACACCGAATGTCACTGGGGTACAGTTCCACAGACACTGACTCTCACTGGGTCACAGTTCCACGTCCACTGACTCTCACTGGGGTACGGGTTCCACAGACACTGACTCTCACTGGGGTACAGTTCCACAGGCACCGACTGTCACTGGGGTACAGTTCCACAGACACCGAATGTCACTGGGGTACAGTTCCACAGACAGTTCCACAGACACTGACTCTCACTGGGATACAGTTCCACAGACACCGACTCTCACTGGGGCACAGTTCCACAGACTCTTACTGGGTGCAGTTCCACAGACACTGACTCTCACTGGGGTGCAGTTCCACAGACACTGACTCTCATTGGGGCACAGTTTCACAGGCATTGGCACTCACTGGGTCACAGTTCCACGTCCACTGACTCTCACTGGGGTACAGTTCCACAGACACTGACTCTCACTGGGATACAGTTCCACAGACACCGAATGTCACTGGGGTACAGTTCCACAGACACTGACTCTCACTGGGATACAGTTCCACAGACACCGACTCTCACTGGGTCACAGTTCCACGTCCACTGACTCTCACTGGGGTACGGGTTCCACAGACACTGACTCTCACTGGGGTACAGTTCCACAGGCACTGACTCTCACTGGGGTACAGTTCCACAGGCACCGACTCTCACTGGGGTACAGTTCCACAGACACCGACTCTCACTGGGGCACAGTTCCACAGACACTGACTCTCACTGGGGCACAGTTCCACAGACACTGACTCTTACTGGGTACAGTTCCACAGACACTGACTCTCACTGGGGTGCAGTTCCACAGACACTGACTCTCACTGAGGCACAGTTTCACAGGCATTGGCACTCACTGGGTCACAGTTCCACGTCCACTGACTCTCACTGGGGTACAGTTCCACAGACACTGACTCTCACTGGGGTACAGTTCCACAGGCACCGACTGTCACTGGGGTACAGTTCCACAGACACCGAATGTCACTGGGGTACAGTTCCACAGACACTGACTCTCACTGGGGTGCAGTTCCACAGACACCGACTCTCACTAGGGTACGTTTCCACCGACACTGACTCTCACTGGGGTACGGTTCCACAGGCATTGACTCTCACTGGGTCACAGTTGCACAGGCACTGTCTCTCACTGGGGTACAGTTCCACAGACACTGACTCTCACTGGGGTACGGGTCCCACAGGCACTGACTCTCACTGGGGTACAGTTCCACAGACACTGACTCTCACTGGGGTACATTTCCACAGGCACTGACTCTCACTGGGGTACAGTTCCACAGACTCTCACTAGGGTACGTTTCCACAGGCACTGACTCTCACTGGGGTACAGTTCCACAGGCACTGACTCTCACTGGGGCACAGTTCCACAGACACTGACTCTTATTGGGTACAGTTCCACAGACACTGACTCTCACTGGGGTGCAGTTCCACAGACACTGACTCTCACTGGGGTACAGTTCCACAGGCACTGACTCTCACTGGGGTACAGTTCCACAGACACCGAATGTCACTGGGGTACAGTTCCACAGACACTGACTCTCACTGGGATACAGTTCCACAGACACCGAATGTCACTGGGGTACAGTTCCACAGACACTGACTCTCACTGGGATACAGTTCCACAGACACCGACTCTCACTGGGTCACAGTTCCACGTCCACTGACTCTCACTGGGGTACGGGTTCCACAGACACTGACTCTCACTGGGGTACAGTTCCACAGGCACTGACTCTCACTGGGGTACAGTTCCACAGGCACCGACTCTCACTGGGGTACAGTTCCACAGACACCGACTCTCACTGGGGCACAGTTCCACAGACACTGACTCTCACTGGGGCACAGTTCCACAGACACTGACTCTTACTGGGTACAGTTCCACAGACACTGACTCTCACTGGGGTGCAGTTCCACAGACACTGACTCTCACTGAGGCACAGTTTCACAGGCATTGGCACTCACTGGGTCACAGTTCCACGTCCACTGACTCTCACTGGGGTACAGTTCCACAGACACTGACTCTCACTGGGGTACAGTTCCACAGGCACCGACTGTCACTGGGGTACAGTTCCACAGACACCGAATGTCACTGGGGTACAGTTCCACAGACACTGACTCTCACTGGGGTACAGTTCTACAGACACCGACTGTCACTGGGGTACAGTTCCACAGACACTGACTCTCACTGGGGTGCAGTTCCACAGACACTGACTCTCACTGGGGTGCAGTTCCACAGACACTGACTCTCACTGGGGTGCAGTTCCACAGACACCGACTCTCACTAGGGTACGTTTCCACCGACACTGACTCTCACTGGGGTACGGTTCCACAGGCATTGACTCTCACTGGGTCACAGTTCCACAGGCACTGTCTCTCACTGGGGTACAGTTCCACAGACACTGACTCTCACTGGGGTACGGGTCCCACAGGCACTGACTCTCACTGGGGTACAGTTCCACAGACACTGACTCTCACTGGGGTACATTTCCACAGGCACTGACTCTCACTGAGGCACAGTTTCACAGGCATTGGCTCTCACTGGGTCACAGTTCCACGTCCACTGACTCTCACTGGGGTACGGGTCCCACAGGCACTGACTCTCACTGGGGCACAGTTCCAGAGGCACTGACTCTCACTGGGGTACGTTTCCACAGGCACCGACACTCACTGGGGTACAGTTCCACAGACTCTCACTAGGGTACGTTTCCACAGGCACTGACTCTCACTGGGGTACGGGTTCCACAGACACTGACTCTCACTGGGGTACAGTTCCACAGACACTGACTCTCACTTGGGTACAGTTCCACAGACACTGACTCTCACTGGGGTACGTTTCCACAGGCACTGACTCTCACTGGGGTACAGTTCCACAGACACTGACTCTCACTGGGGTACGGGTTCCACAGACACTGACTCTCACTGGGGTACGGGTTCCACAGACACTGTCAGTGCCAGTATCGGACTGGGGGAGGGACCTAATGTGATACCAGGGGTCAGGTCGACTGGTGATGGAAATGTCCTTGGATGGGTGGACAGTGGGATCAGTCTTGCTGAGCTGTGCTGATGACGGTCATTAAGAAGGAAAGGTTGCTAACATCCCATAACTGAGCCTGTCCTAAGTGATGGATCTCAGCGCTCCCAGTGGAGCCTCGCTGCTGCAGGAGTAGTTGAGCCTAGAGGTAACGGTTGGTGGAATCAGAACAGAAGTCTTCAGTTACAGTTTGTGGAGATGGAAATACCTGGTTATTTATTGAAGCTGCTTTCAGTCGGGCACCAGCCTTCACGGCCTGCAGACCCGTGGACAAAGATCAACACCCAACTCTGAACTTAACACAACCAGCGGTCCCGTTTCTCATCCTAATACTGTGATTCCTCATGGCGCAGCTGTACCTGACTGACATTGCGGAGATCACCTCATTCCCACAATCCCGGGTGAGTAGAGGCAGGAAATTCTTTCCATCCCATTTGCTGATGTAACAAAGGAGAGGTTTACGTTCTCGCTTGTGCGGGATCTGCACGGTGTAGAGGCGGAGAGCTTCCTTATTATCCTCAACCTTCCCAAACCTGCAAACAATAGGGAATGAATGAGTGGTGGCAGAGGTAAGGCCAATCAAGGAGTGGTGGTAGAGGCAGGGCCAATCAGGGAGCGGCAGCGAGGCAGGGTCAATCAGTGAGCGGCGGCACTTCTGGTCGCCTGTCACTTTAATTCTCCGTTCCACTCCCACTCAGACCTCACCGTCCTCGGCCTCTTACACTGTTCCAATGAAGCTCAACGCAAGCGCGAGGAACAGCACCTCATCTTTCGATTAGGCACTTTACAGCCTTCTGGACTCAACATCAACAATTTCAGACCATAACCTCTGCCCCATATATTCAAGAAGGAGTTAGATATATTTCTTAAGGCGAAAGGGATCAAGGGATATGGGGAGAAAGCAGGGACAGGGTACTGAATTTGGATGATCAGCCATGATCTCATTAAATGGCGGAACAGGCTCGAGGGGCCGAATGGCCTACTCCTGCGCCTTTCTATGTTTCTATTTTTTTCCCCATTTATTTTTTTTCTCTCTCACATGGCAGCTGTCTTTCATTCTGCCATTGCCATTCACACTTCATCTCGAGCCATCTTTTGTTTCTTAACTTGTCCCATTACCATCTCCTTTTGTCTCTTAATCTATCCTGCCTTCCATCCTATCACAGACCTTCCCTTTAGTTCTTTCCTCCTCTCCCCCCTTTCCCTGCCCCTACACTTGCTTATGAACATAAGAAATAGGAGCAGGAGTAGGCCATTCGATGAGATCATGGTTGATCTTCTGCCTCAACGCCATATCCCTTGATGCCCTTACTAGTCAGAAATCTATCGACTTCTGTTTTGAATATACCCAATGACTGAGCCTCCACAGCCCTCTGGGGTAGAGAATTCCAAAGATTCACCACCCTCTGAAGAAATTTCTTCTGATCTCAGTCCTGAATGGCCTACCCTTTATCCTGAGGCTGTGGCCCCTGGTTCTAGACTCCCAAGCCAAGGGAAACATTCTCCCAGCATCCACCCTATCAAGCCCTGTAATAATTTTGTATGCTTCAATGAGATCCCCTCTCATTCTTCTGAATTCAAGAGAATACAGGCCTAGTTTACACAATCTCTTCTCATACGACAGTCCCGCCATCCCAGGAATCAATCTCGTGAACCTTCGTTGCACTCCCTCTATGGCAAGTATATCCTTACTTAGGTAAGGAGACCAAAATTGTACACAGTACTCCAGGTGTGGTCTCACCAAGGCCCTATATAATTGGAGTAAAACTTCTTTACTCCTGTACTCAAATCCTCTTGTAATGAAGGCCAGCATACCATTTGCCTTCCTAATGGCTTGCTGCACCTGCACATTCACTTTCAGTGACTCATGTACAAGGACACCCAGGTCCCTTTGAGCATCTGCATTCCCCAATCTTTCACCATTTAGGAAATACTCTGCCTTTCTGTTTTTTCTACCAAAGTGGATAACTTCACATTTATCCACATTATAATCCATCTGCCATGTTCTCGCCCACTCACTGAGCCTGTCGAGATCCCCTTGAAGCCTCTTCACATCCTCTTGGCAACTGACACTGCCACCTAGAGCTTTGTATCATCAGCAAATTTGGAAATGTTACATTTAGTCCCCTCATCCAAATCATTGATATAGATTGTGACTAGCTGGGGCCCAAGCACCGATCCTTGCGATACCCCATCCTGAAAAAGACCCGTTTATCCCTACTCTTTGTTTTCTGTCTGTTAACCAATTCTCAATCCATGCTAGTATATTACCCCCAATTCCATGTGCCCTAATTTTGTTCACCAACCTCTTGTGTGGGACCTTATCGAAGGCCTTCTGAAAATCCAGATACACCACATCTACCGGTTCCCCTTTGTCTACTCCACTAGTTACATCCTCAGAGAACTCCAATAGGTTTGTCAAACAGGATTTCCCTTTCATAAATCCATGTTGACTCTGCGCAATCTTACTATTACTTTCTAAGTGCCCAGTTATTGCATCCTTTATAATAGATTCCAGCATTTTCCCAACTACTGATGTGAGGCTAACAGGTCTGTAGTTCCCCGTTTTCTCTCTCCCTCCTTTCTTAAATAGCGGGGTTACATTTGCTATCCTCCAATCTGCAGGAACTGTTCCAGAATCTATAGAATTTTGGAAGATGACAACCAATGCGTCCACTATTCCAACGGCCACCTCTTTCAAAACCCTAGGATGGAAGGGAGACAGAAAGCAGGAAACTATCGACCAGTTAGCCTAACATCTGTCGTTGGGAAAATGCTGGAGTCCATTATTAAGAAAGTAGTAGCAGGACATTTAGAAAATCATAATACAGTCAAGCAGAGTCAGCATGGTTTTAGGAAAGGGAAATCATATTTGACAAATTTGCTGGCATTCTTTGAGGATGTAACGAGCAGGGTTGATAAAGGGGAACCAGTGGATGTCGTGTATTTGGATTTCCAGAAGGCATTCGATAAAGGTGCCACATAAAAAGGCTACTGCACAAGATAAGAGCTCATGGGGTTGGGACTTGGGGGTAATATATTAGCATGGATAGAGGATTGGCTAACTAAAAGAAAACAGAGAGTTGGGATAAATGGGTCATTTTCCGGTTGGCAAACTGTAACTAGTGGGGTGCCACAGGGATCGGTGCTGGGGCCTCAACTATTTACAATCTATATTAATGACTTGGATGAAGGGACCGAGTGTAATGTAGCCAGATTTGCCGATGATACAAAGATAGGTGGGAAAGCAAGTTGTGAAAAAGACACAAAGAATCTGCAAAGGGATATAGACAGGCTAAGTGAGTTGGCAATTTGGCAGATGGAGTATAATGTGGGAAAGTGTGAGGTTATCCACTTTGGTAAGAAAAATAAAAAAGCAAATTATTTAAATGTAGAGAGATTACAAAATGCTGCAGTACAGAGGGATCTGGGGGTCCTTGTGCATGAAACACAAAAAGTTAGCATGTAGGTACAGCAAGTAATCAGGAAGGCAAATGGAATGTTGGCCTTTATTGCAAGGGGATTGGAGTATAAAAGCAGGGAAGTCCTGCTACAACTGTACCAGGTATTGGTGAGACCACACCTTGAGTACTGGGTACAGTTTTGGTCTCCTTATTTAAGGAGGGATATACTTGCATTGGAGGCAGTTCAGAGAAGGTTCACAAGGTTGATTGAGATGAAGGAGTTGACTTATGAAGGAAGGTTGAGCAGGTTGGGCCTATACTCATTGGAGTTTAGAAGAATGAGAGGTGATCTTATTGAAACATATAAGATACTGAGGGGGCTCAACAAGGTGGATGCAGAGAAGATGTTTCTCCTCATGGGGGAATATAGAACTAGGGGGCATAGTTTCAGAATAAGGGGTCGCCCATTTAACACTGAGATGAGGAGGAATTTCTTCTCTGAGGGTCATAAATCTGTGGAATTCTCTTCCCCAGGGAGCTGTGGAGGCTGGGTCATTGAATATATTTAAGGTGGAGATAGACAGATTTTTGAACAATGAGGGAGTGATGGGTTATGGGGAGCCGGCAGGGAAATGGAGCTGAGCCCAAGATCAGATCAGCCATGATCTCATTGAATGGCGGAGCAGGCTCGAGGGGCCAAATGGCCGACTCCTGCTCCTATTTCGTATGTTCTTTATACTCATAGACCTCATCAGTGTGCCAGTTGAGCTCAGTGGGGAGCACTTCCAGCTCCCAATCAGTAGGCTCTTGTTTGAAGCCCAACTGCTGTCCAGCCCATTACCAGGGCTGACACTGAGGGAGTGCTGCATTGTCAGACTTGCTGTCTTTCGGATGGGATGGGAGGAGATGTTAAAGACCTCCTGGCCAACAACTTGCATTTGAATCATAGAATCTTGCAGCACAGAAGGGGACCATTCGGCCCGTTGTGCCTCTTTGAATGAGCTACCAATTTAGTCCCACTCCCCTGCTCTTTCCCCACAACCCTGCAAATGAGTCCTCTTCAAGTACATGTCCAATTGCCTTTTGAAAATTCCGATGGAATCTGATTCCCTTTCAAGTAGTGTGTTCCAGATCTTAACAACCCTCTGTGTGAAAAAAATCATCTCCTCTCTAGTTCTTTTGCCAATTATTTAAAATCTATGACCTCTGGTTACTGACCCGCTTGCCAGAGGAAACAGTTTCTCCCTACTTGTTCTATCAAAACCCCTCAATTTTGAACACCTCTATTAGGTCTCCCTTTAACCTTCTCTGCTCTAAGGAGAACAATCCCAGCTTCTCCAATCTCACCACATAACTGAAGTCCCTCATCGCTGGTATCATCCTAGTAGATCCTCTGCACCCTCTCCAGGGCCTTGACATCCTTCCTGAAGTGTGGTGCCCAGAATTGAACACAATACTCCAGCTGAAGCCTAACCAGTGTTTTACAAAGGTTTAGCATAACTTCCTTGCTTTTGTACTCTATGCGTCTATTTCTAAAGCCAAGGACCCTGTATGCTTTAACTGCCCTGCCTATCCCAAGTATTTAATGTTTTAGTTTATTGCCTGGTACCGGGTTAGGAATGGAGTGCAAGTACACTCACCTGCACGCCTGATATCGGTACATCTTGTCTGCAATCTGGGGCATGTTCTCGTTCCAGTGTAATTCTGTCACCAACTGGTCATTCTTCCACACGCAGCACTTGAAGTCTCGTCCCACAGTTACTATCTGTCACTCAAAGGAACACAGCACCGCTCATTAATATTCCAAATATTGGCAACTGCAGCACGGAAGGTAAGGCCTGAGGGAAGGTGGAAGTAGGCGGTCTTGGTGATGGAGAGGATATGGGGTTGGAAGCTCAACTCAGGGTCAAATAGTAAGCAAAGGTTGTGAATAGTTTGGTTCAGCCCGAGACAGTTGCCAGGGAGAGGGATAGAATCGGTGGCTAGGGAACAGATTTTGTGGCGGGGACCGAAGACAATTGCTTCGATCTTCTCAATGTTTAACTGGAGGAAATTACAACTCGTCCTAGATTGGATGTCGGACAAGCAGCATGACAAATCGTACTTGTTGTTGGAGGGGAGGGTGAAGGAGACAGGGGAGAGGGGTTTAAGAAGACTATTGGTAGTGGAGAAGAGAAGCCGGGGGTTATCTTTGCATTCCAGGATGATCCTGGAACAGTGAGCGGTTTTGACCGACACAATATAGTTATTTAGTAAGTCTGCCACTTCCTGATTTCCAATTACAGTATCACCTCCGCCTGTCTTTAAGAGGTCAACATTACTCTTCGCCACCCTCTTGCTCTTAATATATTGGTACAAACTTTTAGTGTTGTCCTTGACATCACTCGCAACCTTTTCTCGTATTCCCACGTCGTGGATCAAGGCCACTATCTGGTGACAACATCTCGCTGGTGACAATTATAGGCTGAGTCTGCCCTCGGTACAGAGGCAGCACAGAGCCAGTGTCCCTCTGCCCTCGGTACAGGGGCAGCGTGGAGCCAGTGTCCCTCTGCCCTCGGTACAGGGGCAGCACAGAGCCAGTGTCCCTCTGCTCTCGGTACAGAGGCAGCACAGAGCCAGTGTCCCTCTGCCCTCGGTACAGGGGCAGCACAGTGCCAGTGTCCCTCTGCTCTCGGTACAGAGGCAGCGTGGAGCCAGTGTCCCTCTGCCCTCGGTACAGGGGCAGCACAGAGCCAGTGTCCCTCTGCCCTCGGTACAGAGGCAGCGTGGAGCCAGTGTCCCTCTGCCCTCGGTACAGGGGCAGCACAGAGCCAGTGTCCCTCTGCCCTCGGTACAGGGGCAGCGTGGAGCCAGTGTCCCTCTGCTCTCGGTACAGAGGCAGCAAGGAGCCAGTGTCCCTCTGCCCTCGGTACAGGGGCAGCGTGGAGCCAGTGTCCCTCTGCCCTCGGTACAGGGGCAGCGTGGAGCCAGTGTCCCTCTGCCCTCGGTACAGGGGCAGCGTGGAGCCAGTGTCCCTCTGCCCTCGGTACAGGGGCAGCACAGAGCCAGTGTCCCTCTGCTCTCGGTACAGAGGCAGCACAGAGCCAGTGTCCCTCTGCCCTCGGTACAGGGGCAGCGTGGAGCCAGTGTCCCTCTGCCCTCGGTACAGAGGCAGCATAGAGCCAGTGTCCCTCTGCCCTCGGTACAGAGGCAGCACAGAGCCAGTGTCCCTCTGCCCTCGGTACAGGGGCAGCACAGAGCCAGTGTCCCTCTGCACAGAGGCAGCACAGAGCCAGTGTCCCTCTCCCCTCGGTACAGGGGCAGCGTGGAGCCAGTGTCCCTCTGCTCTCGGTACAGGGGCAGCGTGGAGCCAGTGTCCCTCTGCCCTCGGTACAGGGGCAGCGTGGAGCCAGTGTCCCTCTGCCCTCGGTACAGGGGCAGCGTGGAGCCAGTGTCCCTCTGCCCTCGGTACAGGGGCAGCACAGAGCCAGTGTCCCTCTGCACAGAGGCAGCACAGAGCCAGTGTCCCTCTCCTCTCGGTACAGGGGCAGCGTGGAGCCAGTGTCCCTCTGCCCTCGGTACAGGGGCAGCGTGGAGCCAGTGTCCCTCTGCCCTCGGTACAGGGGCAGCGTGGAGCCAGTGTCCCTCTGCCCTCGGTACAGGGGCAGCGTGGAGCCAGTGTCCCTCTGCCCTCGGTACAGGGGCAGCGTGGAGCCAGTGTCCCTCTGCTCTCGGTACAGGGGCAGCGTGGAGCCAGTGTCCCTCTGCCCTCGGTACAGGGGCAGCGTGGAGCCAGTGTCGCTCTACCGTCGGTACAGGGGCAGCACAGAACCAGTGTCCTTCTGCCCTCAGTACAGGGGCAGCACAGAGCCAGTGTCCCTCTGCCCTCGGTACAGGGGCAGCGTGGAGCCAGTGTCCCTCTGCCCTCGGTACAGGGGCAGCAAGGAGCCAGTGTCCCTCTGCCCTCGGTACAGGGGCAGCACAGAGCCAGTGTCCCTCTGCCCTCGGTACAGGGGCAGCGTGGAGCCAGTGTCCCTCTGCCCTCGGTACAGGGGCAGCACAGAGCCAGTGTCCCTCTGCCCTCGGTACAGGGGCAGCGTGGAGCCAGTGTCCCTCTGCCCTCAGTACAGGGTCAGCACAGAGCCAGTGTCCCTCTGCCCTCGGTACAGGGGCAGCCTGGAGCCAGTGTCCCTCTGCCCTCGGTACAGGGGCAGCACAGAACCAGTGTCCCTCTGTCCTCGGTACAGGGGCAGCACAGAGCCAGTGTCCCTCTGCCCTCGGTACAGGGGCAGCACAGAGCCAGTGTCCCTCTGCCCTCGGTACAGGGGCAGCACAGAGCCAGTGTCCCTCTGCCCTCGGTACAGAGGCAGCACAGAGCCAGTACAGAGCCAGTGTCCCTCTGCCCTCGGTACAGGGGCAGCGTGGAGCCAGTGTCCCTCTGCCCTCGGTACAGGGGCAGCACAGAGCCAGTGTCCCTCTGCCCTCGGTACAGAGGCAGCACAGAGCCAGTGTCCCTCTGCCCTCGGTACAGGGGCAGCACAGAGCCAGTGTCCCTCTGCCCTCGGTACAGGGGCAGCACAGAGTCAGTGTCCCTCTGCCCTCGGTACAGGGGCAGCACAGAGTCAGTGTGCCTCTGCCCTCGGTACAGGGGCAGCATGGAGCCAGTGTCCCTCTGCCCTCGGTACAGGGGCAGCGTGGAGCCAGTGTCCCTCTGCCCTCGGTACAGGGGCAGCGTGGAGCCAGTGTCCCTCTGCCCTCGGTACAGGGGCAGCATGGAGCCAGTAAATCAGAGTTCACCAACTGAATAACATTCTGCTAACACGAATACTATCAACATCCCAACACATTCTTTCACAGGCTAACACTGGGAATTTAATGGAAATCCAACCTTATTGCCAGGACTGATGTCCACGTCTTCAACCTCTCCATCATGAGCTTGGAAGTCAAAACGTTTCTTCATACTTGGGAACTGGGGGTGGAAAAATATCCACTGTTTCCATTTAAATCTGAACATTTCCCCATTAATTCCATTTATATTTAAACATTTCCCCATTAATTCTCCTCCCCAAGATGTGACCAGTGCCATCCCGGGCGGCCCCTGGTCTGGGAGTAGGGTGAGGGGTGAGGGAGAGAGAGAGAGAGAGAGTCCCACACCGGGTGACCCCTGGTCTGGGGTACAGTCCCACACCGGGCGGCCCCTGGTCTGGGGGGGCGGGGTACAGTCCCACACCGGGTGACCCCTGGTCTGGGGGGGCGGGGCACAGTCCCACACCGGGTGACCCCTGGTCTGGGAGTAGGGTGAGGGGTGGGAGGGGAAGAGAGAGAGAGACAGTCCCACACCAGGCGGCCCCTGGTCTGGGGCGTGGGGGGGTAGAAACAAACAGTCCGACACCGGGTGACCCCTGGTCTGGGGGTCCGTCCAGCACCGTTTCTATGAATCCTGTTATAATATACAGACTGTGACACCGCGCTCCCGGTGGCCCAGTGTCAGGAACAATGCTCCAAACGCACAGATTTAACATCAGACACAGTTAGGCCTCTTTCATTTAATTTTTCGAAGACGGGCAGAATGAGGTCATATAAACTTTCCAGAGAGTCTGTGTTCTTTGTACCTCCCAGACCCGAATGCAGCCGTCGACACCCCCTGTGACGAGAATGGAATGCTCCTGGTTGAAGCGGACGGTTTTCTGAAGTGCATCTGTGCTGAAGTCAGTGTGAACGACATGAAGCGACTCCACCACCATCTCGGACGTCTCATTCCGAACGCCACCGCTTGCGTCACCAGCCATTTTATTGCCCGACTTTCGCTTCCTGGCTTCCGTCTTCTTCACTGCACCGAGAGAGATAGAGACAATGAGAGAGGGAGGGGCGTGAGGGAGGAGGGGAGAAGAGGAGAGGGGGGGGGGGGGAGAGGAGAGGGAGGGGGGGGGGAGAGGAGAGGGAGGGGGGGGGGAGAGGAGAGGGAGGGGGGGGGAGAGGAGAGGGGGGGGGGGGCGTGGAGAGGGGGGGGGGGGCGTGGAGAGGGGGGGGGGGGCGTGGAGAGGGGGGGGGGGGGGGGGGGGGGGGGCGTGGAGAGGGGGGGGCGTGGAGAGGGGGGGGCGTGGAGAGGGGGGGGGGCGTGGAGAGGGGGGGGGGGGCGTGGAGAGGGGGGGGGGCGTGGAGAGGGGGGGGGGCGTGGAGAGGGGGGGGGGCGTGGAGAGGGGGGGGGGCGTGGAGAGGGGGGGGGGCGTGGAGAGGGGGGGGGGGGCGTGGAGAGGGGGGGGGGCGTGGAGAGGGGGGGGGGCGTGGAGAGGGGGGGGGGCGTGGAGAGGGGGGGGGCGTGGAGAGGGGGGGGGGCGTGGAGAGGGGGGGGGCGTGGAGAGGGGGGGGGGTGTGGAGAGGGGGGGGGGAGTGGAGAGGGGGGGGGGGGTGGAGAGGGGGGGGGGGGAGTGGGGGGGGGGGGGGGGGGGGGGGGGGGGGGGGGGGTGGGGGGGGGGGGGGGGGGGGGGGGGGGGGGGGGGGGGGGGGGGGGGGGGGGGGGGGGGGGGGGGGGGGGGGGGGGGGGGGGGGGGGGGGGGGGGGGGGGGGGGGGGGGGGGGGGGGGGGGGGGGGGGGGGGGGGGGGGGGGGGGGGGGGGGGGGGGGGGGGGGGGGGTGGGGGGGGGGGGGGGGGGGGGGGGGGGGGGGGGGGGGTGGGGGGGGGGGGGGGGGGGGGGGGGGGGGGGGGGGTGGGGGGGGGGGGGGGGGGTGGGGGGGGGGGGGGGGGGGGGGGGGGGGGGGGGGGGGGGGGGGGGGGGGGGGGGGGGGGGGGGGGGGGGGGGGGGGGGGGGGGGGGGGGGGGGGGGGGGGGGGGGGGGGGGGGGGGGGGGGGGGGGGGGGGGGGGGGGGGGGGGGGGGGGGGGGGGGGGGGGGGGGGGGGGGGGGGGGGTGGGGGGGGGGGGGGGGGGTGGGGGGAGGGGGGGGGGGGGTGGGGGGGGGGGGGGGAGTGGAGGGGGGGAGTGGAGAGGGGGGGGGAGTGTGAGGGGGGATGGAGGGGGGGGGGTGGGGAGGGGGGGGGGGAGTGGAGAGGGGGGGGGGAGGGGGGGGGAGGGGGGGGGAGAGGAGGGGGGAAGAGGGAGGGGGGAGAGGGAGGGGGGGGGGCGGTGGGGGGAGGGAGGGGGGGGTGGAGGGGGGGGGGAGGAGGGGGGAGAGGGGGGGGGGAGAGGGGGGGGGGGGAGGGGGGGGGAGAGGGTGGGGGGGGAGAGGGTGGGGGGGGAGAGGGGGGGGGGGGGGGGGGGGGAGGGGGGGGGGGGGGGGGGGGGGGGGGGGGGGGGGGGGGGGGGGGGGGGGGGGTGGGGGGGGGTGTGGGGGGGGGGGGGGGGGGGGGGGAGGGGGGGGGGGGGGGAGGGGGGGGGGGGGGAGGGGGGGGGGGGTGGGGGGGGGTGGGGGGGGGGGGGGTGGGAGGGGGGGGGGTGGTGGGGGGGGGGGGGGTGGGGGGGAGGGGAGGGGGGGGAGAGGGAGGGGGGGGGAGGGGGGGGGGGAGGGGGGGGGGGGGAGGGGGGGGGGGAGGGGGGGGGGGGAGGGGGGGGGGGGGGGGTGGGGGGGGGGGGGCGGGGGAGCGAGGGCGAGGGGGGGGGCGAGACAGAGGGAGCAAGACAGAGAGGTGGACCGGGTAGAGAGAAGGGCGGGGGCGGGGGGGGGGGGGAGGAGAATGCGGGGAGAGAGAGGGGGAATGGGGAGAGAGAGAGAGAGAGAGAGAGGGAATGGGGGGAGGGAGAGAGAGAGAGAAAGAAATAGAGAACGTAAGAAATAGGAGCAGGAATCGGCCACTTGCCCCTCGAGCCTGCTCCGCCATTCAATAAGATCATGGCTGATCTTGGGCTCAAAGCCACTTCCCAGCCCGCTCCCCATAACCCTTCACTCCCTTATCTTGCCAAAATTTGTCTATCTCCACTTTAAATGTATTTAATGACCCAGCCTCCACAGCTCTCTGGGGCAGAGAATTCCACAGATTTACGACCCTCTGAGAAAAGAAGTTCCTCCTCATCTCAGTTCTAAAAGGGCGACCCCTTATTCTGAGACTGTGCCCCGAGTTCTAGATTTCCCCATGAGGGGAAACATCCTCTCTGCATCTACCTTGTTGAGCCTCAGTATCTTATATGTTTCGATAAGATCACCTTTCATTCTTCTAAATTCCACTGCGTATAGGCCCAGCCTGCTCAACCTTTCCTCATAAGTCAAACCCCTCATCTCTGGAATTAACCTAGTGAATCGTCTCTGAACTGCCTCCAATGCAAGTATATCCTTCCTTAAACAAGGAGACCAAAACTGTACGCAGTACTCAAGGTGTGGTCTCACCAATACCTTGTACAGTTGTAGCAGGACTTCCCTGCTTTTATACTCCAACCCCCTTGAAATAAAGGCCAACATTCCATTTGCCTTTTTGATTACTTGCTGTATCTGCATGCTAACTTTTTGTGTTTCATGCACAAGGACCCCCAGGTCCCTCTGAACTGTAGCATTTTGTAATCTCTCTCCATTTAAATAATAGTTTGCTTTTTTATTTTTCCTGCCAAAGTGGATAACCTCACACTTTCCCACATTATACTCCATCTGCCAAATGTTTGCCCACTCACCTAGCCTGTCTATATCCCTTTGCAGATTCTTTGAGTCCTCTGCACAACTTGCTTTCCCACCCATCTTTGTGTCTTCCGCAAACTTGGCTACATTACACTCAATCCCTTCATCCAAGTCATTAATGTAGATTGTAAATAGTTGGGGCCCCAGCACCGATCCTTGTGGTACCCCACTAGTTACCGTTTGCCAACCAGAAAATGACCCATTTATCCCGACTCTCTGCTTTCTGTTAGTTAGCCAATTCTCTATCCATGCTAATATATTACCCCCAACTCCGTGAGCTCTTATCTTATGCAGTAATCTTTTATGTGGCACCTTATCAAATGCCTTCTGGAAATCCAAATACACCACATCCACTGGCTCACCCTTGTCCACCCTGCTTGTTACATCCTCAAAGAACTCCAGCAAATTTGTTAAACATGATTTCCCTTTCCTAAAACCATGCTGACTCTTGTTTGACTGCAGTATGTTTTTCGAAATGCCCTGCTACTGCTTCCTTAATGAAGAACTCCAGCATTTTCCTAACAACAGATGTTAGGCTAACTTGTCTATAGTTTCCTGCTTTCTGTCTCCCTCCTTTCTTCAATAGGGGTGTTACATTTGCAGTTTTCCAATCCACTGGGACCTCTCCAGAGTCCAGGGAATTTTGGTATATTGCAACCAATGCATCCACTATCGCTGCAGCCATTTCTTTTAAGACCCTGGGATGCAGGCCATCTGGTCCAGGGCACTTGTCGTCTTTTAGTCCCATTATTTTACCGAGTACTATTTCCTTAGTGATAGTGATTGTCTTTAGTTCCCCACTACCTGTGGCCCCTTGATTATCCATTATTGGGATGTTGTTAGTGTCTTCTACAGTGAAGACCCATTTCGGCCCATCATGTCCGCGCCGGCCAACAAAGAGAGAGGGGGGAACCGGGGAGAGAGAGAGAGAGAGAGAGAGAGAAAGAGAGAGTAGAAACATAGAAACATAGAATCTAGGAGCAGGAGTAGGCCATTCGGCCCGTCGAGCCTGCTCCGCCATTCAATACGATCATGGCTGATCATCCAAATCCAGTCCCCTGTCCCTGCTTTAATCCCCACAGTACACATATCCCACCCTACCCCCGTAACCCCACGTATTTAATTCCCCCTAACATATCCCATCCTATCCCCATAACCCCACATATTTAATCCCCCCTAACACTAAGGGTCAATTTATCATAGCCAAATCAACCTAACCCACACATTTTTGGACTGTGGGAGGAAACCGGAGCACCCGGAGGAAACCCACGCAGACACGGGGAGAATGTGCAAACTCCACACAGACAGTCACCCGAGGTCAGATTCGAACCCGGGTCTCTGGCGCTGTGAGGCACCAGTGCTAACCACTATGCCACCGTGTTGCCCACGTAGGGGGAACCGGGGAGAGAAAGAGAGAAATGGAGGGGGACCGGCGAGAGAGAGAGAGAAACGGGGGACCGGGGAGAGAGAGAGAGGGAGAGGGGGACGGGGGAGAGAGAGAGAGAGAGAGGGAGAGGGGGGGGTGACCGGGGAGAGAGAGAGAGAGAGAAAACGGGGGACCAGGGAGAGAGAGAGAGAGAGAGAGAGAGAGAGAGGGGGGGGGGGGAGAACAGGGAGAGAGAGAGAAAGAAAGAGAGAGAGAAAGAGAGAGAAAGAGAGAGAGAAAGAAAGAGAGAGAATCATAGAAAGTCACAGCACGGAAGGAGGCCATTTTGGACAGAATATAAAAAACAGCAAAGAATGACTAAAAGATTAATATGGAGAGAAAAATTAGAGTACGAGAGAAAGCTAGCTAGAAATATAAAAACAGATAGTAAGAGTTTCTATAGATATTTAAAAAAGAAAAGAGTTAACAAAGTGAGCGTTGGTCCTATAAAAAGTGAGTCTGGGGAATTAATCATGGAAAATAAGGAGATGGCAGTTGAACTGAACAGGTATTTTGCATTGGTCATCACTATAGAGGATACAAGTAACATCCCAGAAATAGCTGTAAATCAGGAAATGGAAGGGAGGGAGGAACTCAAGAAAATTATAATCACCAGGGAAGTGGTACTGAGCAAATTGTTGGAGCTGCGGGCTGACAAGTCCCCGGGTCCTGATGGACTTCATCCTAGGGTCTTAAAAGAAGTGGCTAGTGAGATAGTTGATGCGTTGGTTTTAATTTTCCAAAATTCCCTAGATTTGGGGAAGGTTCCATTAGATTGGAAAATAGCGAATGTAACTCCTTTATTCAAAAAGGGAGGGAGACAGAAAGCAGGAAACTACAGGCCAGTTAGCTTAACATCTGTCATAGGGAAGATGTTAGAAGCTATTATTAAAGACGTTATAGCAGGGCATTTAGAAAAGTTCAAAGTAATCAGGCAGAGTCAACATGGTTTTGTGCAAGGGAAATCATGTTTAACCAATTTATTGGAGTTCTTTGAGGAAGTAACATGTGCTGTGGATAAAGGGGAACCGGTGGATGTACTGTACTTAGATTTCCAGAAGGCATTTGATAAGGTGCCACATCAAAGGTTATTGCGGAAAATAAAAGCTCATGGTGTAGGGGGTAACATATTGGCATGGATAGAAGATTGGCTAGCTAACAGGAAACAGAGAGTAGGCATAAATGGGTCATTTTCTGATTGGCAAGATGTAACAAGTGGTGTGCCACAGGGATCAGTGCTGGGGGCCTCAACTTTTTACAATTTATATAAATGACTTGGATGAAGGGACCGAAGGTATGGTTGCTAAATTTGCTGATGACACAAAGATAGGTAGGAAAGTAAATTGTGAAGAGGACATAAGGAGGCTACAAAGGGATATAAATAAATTAAGTGAGTGGGAAAAGATCTGGCAAATGGAGTACAGGAAACTCTATTAACCGGCACCCAAATATCCGGAAATCTCTCTTAACCGGCAAAATTCTTGAGTTGGTAACCGGGGTTTTCCTTCATCTCTCGTTTAAAATTAACTTTAAAAAAAACCCCGAGGCGTTTGCCTTGTATCGGAGCGTGTAGATTGGGAGGGGAATGTGCAGCCCGGGTAGGCAGCGGACACGACAGATGGTCAGCTGGCGGTCCCCGGGGAGACGGAGCTCCGAATGCAGGCGCATGTCAATGTGTACGGGGCTCTCGTACGTTGGGAGATATAACTCTCCATTATCCGGACTTTTTGATTAACCGGCACCACGCCGGTCCCGTCGGTGCCGGTTAATAAAGAGTTTCCTGTATAATGTGGGAAAATGTGAAGTTGTCCATTTTGGCAGGAAGAATAAAAAAGCATATTATCTAAATGGTGAGAGATTGCAGAGCTCTGAGATGGAGAGGGATCTGGGTGTCCTAGTGCATGAATCACAAAAGGTTACTATGCAGGTACAGCAAGTAATTAGGAAAGCTAACAGAATGTTATCGTTTATTGCGAGGGGAATTGAATACAAAAGTAGGGAGGTTATGCTTCAGTTATACAGGGCATTGGTGAGACCACATCTGGAGTACTGTGTACAGTATTGGTCTCCTTATTTAAGGAAGGATGTAAATGCGTTGGAAGCAGTTCAGAGAAGGTTTGCTAAACTGATACCTGGAATGGGCGGGTTGTCTTATGAGGAAAGGTTGGACAGGCTAGGCTTGTATCCGCTGGAGTTTAGAAGAATAAGAGGTGACTTGATTGAAACATATAAGATTCTGAGGGGTCTGGACAAGGTGGATGTGGAGAGGATGTTTCCTCTTGTGGGAGAATCTAGAACTAGGGGTCACTGTTTAAAAATAAGGGGTCGCCCATTTAAGACAGAGATGAGGAGAAATTTTTTCTCAGAGGGTCGTGAGTCTTTGGAACTCTCTTCCTCAGAGGGCGGTGGAAGCAGAGTCTTTGAATATTTTTAAGGCAGAGGTAGATCGATTCTTGGTAAGCAAGGGGGTGAAAAGTTATCGGGGGTAGGCGGGAATGTGGAGTAATCAGATCAGCCATGATCTTATTGAATGGCGGAGCAGGCTCGAAGGGCCGAGTGGCCTACTCCTGCTCCTAATTCGTATGTTAGTATGTATGTTCGTATTTCGGCCCATCGTGTCCGCACCGGCCAACAAAAAGCTATCCAGCCTAATCCCACTTCCCAGCTCTTGGTCCGTAGCCCTACAGGTTACAGCATCCCAAGTGCACATCCAAGTACTTTTTAAATGTGGTTAGGGTTTCTGCCTCTACCACCCTTTCAGGCAGTGAGTTCCAGACCCCCACAACCCTCTGGGTGAAGAAATTTCCCCTCAAATCCCCTCTAAACCTTCCACCAATTACTTTAAATCTGTGCCCCCTGGTTTTTGACCCCTCTGCTAAGGGAAATAGGTCCTTTCTATCCACTTTATCTATGCCCCTCAATTTTTATACACCTCAATAAGGCCTCCTCTCAGCCTCCTCTGTTCCAAGGAAAACAGACCCAGCCTATCCAGTCTTTCCTCATAGCTAAGATTCTCTACTCCCGGCAACATCCTTGTAAATCTCCTCTGTACCCTCTCCAGTACAATCACATCTTTCCTGTAATGTGGTGACCAGAACTGCACGCAGTACTCTAGCTGAGGCCTAACTAGTGTTTTATACAGTTGAAGCATAACCCCCCTGCTCTTGTATTCTATGCCACGGCCAATAAAGGCAAGCATTCCTGCAGTCTACAGCTTCCTTCTTCAGTATCAATCACACAGCCGATTTTAGTATCATCTGCAAACTTCTTAATCATACCCCCTATATTCAAGTCAAGGTTGTTGATATATACCACAAAAAGAGAGGGACCTAGTAGACTGAGCCCTGCGGAACCCCACTGGAAACAACCTTCCAGTCACAAAAACACCCATCACCCTCTGCTTCCTGTCTCCGAGCCAGTTTTGAATCCAACTTGACATAGAAACATAGAAGATAGGAGCAGGAGTAGGCCATTCAGCCCCTCGAGCTTGCTCCGCCATTCAATGAGATCATGGCTGATCATCCAAATTCAGTATCCTGTCCCTGCCTTCTCCCCATATCCCTTGATCCCTTTAGCTTTAAGAAATATATCTAACTCCTTCTTGAATATATTTAATGAATTGGCCTCCACTGCCTTCTGTGGTAGAGAATTCCACAGGTTCACCACTCTCTGGGTGAAGAAATTCCTCCTCATCTCAGTCCTAAATGGCTTACCCCTTATCCTTAGACTGTGACCCCTGGTTCTGGACTCCCCGGCCATTGGGAACATCCTTCCTGCATCTAGTCTGTCTAGTCCTGTTAGAATTTTATAAGTTTCAATGAGATCCCCTCTCATTCTTCTAAACTCCAGCGAGTATAAGCCCAATCGACCCAATCTCTCCTCATTTGTCATTCCTGCCATCCCAGGTATCAGCCTGGTGAATCTTCGCTGCACTCCCTCCATGGCAAGAACATCCTTCCTCAGATAAGGCGACCAAAACTGCACACAATACTCAAGGTGTGGTCTCACCAAGGCCCTGTACAACTGCAGCAAGACATCCTTGTTCCTGTACTCGAACCCTTTTGCTACGAAAGCCAACATACCATTTGCCTTCTTAACCACCTGCTGCACCTGCATGCTTACCTTCAGCGACTGGTGCACAAGGACACCCAGGTCTCGTTGCACTTCCCCTTCTCCCAATCTATTGCCATTCAGATAATAATCTGCCTTCCTGTTTTTGACACCAAAGTGGATAACCTCGCATTTATCCACATTATAATGCATCTGCCATGCTTCTGCCCAATCACCCAACCTGTCCAAATCATACTGGAGTTTCTCGGCATCCTCCTCACAGCACACACTCCCACCCAGCTTTGTGTCGTCTGCAAACTTGGAGATATTACATCCAATTCCCTCGTCTAGATCATTAATATATATTGTGAATAGCTGGGGTCCTAGGACCGATCCCTGCGGTACCCCACTAGTCACTGCCTGCCACTCGGAAAAAGACCCGTTTATTCCAACTCTTTGCTTCCTGTCTGCCAACCAGTTCTCTATCCAAGTCAATACCTTGTCCCCAATCCCATGTGCCTTAACTTTACACGCTAATCTCTTATGCAGGACCTTATCGAAAGCCTTCTGAAAGTCCAAATACACCACATCCACTGGTTCTCCCTTATCTATTTTACCAGTTACATCCTCAAAAAATTCCAGTCGATTAGTCAAGCACGATTTACCTTTTGTAAATCCATGTTGACTTTGTCCGATCCTGTTACTGTTTTCCAAGTGCTCTGCTATTACATCTTTTATAATGGACTCTAGCATTTTCCCCACTACCGATGTCAGGCTTACCGTTTTCTCTCGATCACCTTTTTTGAATAGTGGGGTAACATTAGCTACCCTCCAGTCCATGGGTACTGTTCCAGAGTCTATCGAATTTTGGAAGATGACCAGCAATGCATCTACTATTTCTAGGGCCACTTCCTTAAGTACCCTAGGATGTATATTATCAGGCCCTGGGGATTTATCGGCCTTCAATCCTGTCAATTTCCCTAACACTATTTCCCTACAAATACTGATTTCTTTCAGTTCCTCCCTCTCATTAGACCCTATGTTCCCCGACATCTCTGGGAGGTTATTTGTGTCCTCCTTTGTGAAGACAGAACCAAAGTATGTATTTAATTGGTCTGCCATTTCTTTGTTCCCCATTATAAATTCCCCTGATTCTGACTGCAAGGGACCTACGCTTGACTTCACCAATCTTTTTCTCTTCACATATCTATAAAAGCTTTTTACAGTCAGTTTTTATGTTCCCTGCAAGCTTACTCTCATACTCTATTTACCCCCTCTTAATCAATCCCTTTGTCCTTCTTTGCGGAATCCTATTCTGCTCCCAATCCTCAGGTTTTCTGCTTTTTCTGGCCAATTTATATGTCCTCTCCTTGGATCTTATGCTATCCCTAATTTCCCTTGTTAGCCACGGTTGAGTCACCTTTTTTGTTTAATTTTTATGCTAAACTGGGATGAACAAATTCTGTAGTTCATTCATGCGATCTTTGAATGCTTGCCATTGCCTATCCACCGTCAACCCTTTGAGTGACATTCCCCAATCGATCCTACCCAACTCGCGCCTCATACCATCGTTGTTTCCTTTATTTAAATTCAGAAGCCTAGTCTCTGAGTCAACTACTTCACTCTCTATCTTAATGAAGAATTCTATCATATTATGATCGCTCCGACCCAAGGGGCCTCGCCCAACAAGATGGCTAATTAATCCTTTCTCATTCCATAATACCCAGTCTAAGATGGCCTGATCTCTAGTTGGTTCCTCGACATATTGGTCCAGGAATTCCTCCTCCACAGTATTGTTACTAATTTGGTTAGCCCAATCTATATGTAGATTAAAGTCACCCATGATAACTGCAGTGCTCTTATTGCACGCTTCTCTAATTTCCCTTTTAATGCCATCCCCAACCTCCGTATTACTGTTTGGGGGTCTGTATACCACTCCCACTAGCGTTTTCTGCCCCATGGTATTTCTCAGTTCTACCCATACAGATTCCACATCATCAGAGCTAATATCCTTTCTTACAATTGTGTTAATCCCCTCTTTAACCAGCAATGCTACCCCACCTCCTTTTCCTTTTTGCCTATCTTTCCTGAATATTGAATACCACTGTATGTTGAGTTCCCAGCCTTGGTCACCCTGGAGCCATGTTTCCGTAATCCCAATCATATCATATTCGTTTACCTCTATTTGCGCAGCTAATTCATCCAACTTATTACGAATGCTCCTCGCATTAAGACACAAAGCCTTCAGGCTTGTTTTTTTAACGCTCTTAGACCTTTTAGAATTATTAATTACTGTGGCCACGTTTGATTTAAACCCTTGATTTCTCTGACTGCCACCTTTGTTTTTTTCCTTCCTGACTTTTGCTTCTATCCTTGTTTCCCTTTCCTCTGTCTCCCTGCTCAGGTTCCCAACCCCCTGCCATTTTAGTTTAAACCCTCCCCCAGAGCACTAGCAAACACTCCCCCAAGGACATCGGTCCCGGTCCTGCCCAGGTGCAAACCGTCCGATTTGTACTGGTCCCACCTCCCCCAGAACCGGTTCCAATGTCCAAGGAATTTGAATCCCTCCCCCTTGCACCATTCCTCTAGCCACGTATTCATCTGAAATATCCTTCTATTTCTACTCTGACTAGCACGTGGCACTGGTAGCAATCCTGAGATTACTACCTTTGAGGTCCTATTTTTTAATTTACCTCCTAACTCCCTATATTCAGCTTTTAGGACCTCATCCCGTTTTTTACCTATATCGTTGGTACCTATATGCACCACGACAACTGGCTGTTCACCCTCCCCTTCCAAAATGTTCTGCAGCCGCTCTGAGACATCCTTGACCCTTGCACCAGGGAGGCAACACACCATCCTGGAGTCTCGTTTGCGGCCGCAGAAACGCCTATCTATTCCCCTTACAATAGAATCCCCTATCACTATAGCTCTACCCATCTTTTTCCTCCTGTCCTGTGCCCTGGATCCCATGGGCTTTTAACTTCGTGACCAGTCTGCCATGCGGGACCTTATCAAGAGCCTTGCTAAAGTCTATATACACTACATCAAACGCACTACCCTCATCTACCCTCCTTGTTACCTCCTCAAAAAATGCAATCAAGTTTGTCAGACACGACCTTCCCTTAACAAATCCGTGCTGACTATCCTTGATTAATCCGTCTCTATCTAAATGAAGATTTATCCTGTCCTTCAGAATTCTTTCCAATAACTTTCCCACCACCGAGATTAGGCTGACTGGCCTGTAATTACTCGGTCTATCCTTTTCTCCCTTTTTAAACAAGGATACCACATTAGCAATCCTCCGGCACCACACCTGAAGCCAGAGAGGATTGAAAAATGATGGTCAGGGCCTTTGCTATTTTCTCTTTTGCTTCGCTTAACAGCCTGGGATACATTTCATCCGGGCCTGGGGATTTATCCACTTTTAAAGCTGCTAAACCCCTTAATACTTCCTCTCTCACTATGTTTATTTCATCTAATAGAGGGACCGGGGAGAGATAGAGAGAGAAAGGGGGGGGGGGGACGGGGACAGGAGAGAGAGAGAGAGCGAGAGATGTGGGGTACCGGGGAGAGGGAGAGAGAGGGGGGGGGGGGGGGGCGCACCGGGGAGAGAGAGAGAGAGAGAGAGAGAGAGGGAGAGAGAGAGAGAGGGGGAGAGACCAGGGAGAGAGAGAGAGAGGGATGGGGAGAGAGTGACCGAGATTTGCTTTTATCTGTTAAAAAAATATTTAAACTCATATCCGAGATGTGCAATCCCTCACCCTTTCCAAAAATAAACGCAGGCAGATTGTTGGGATGCAGTGGAAAAACAATCCAGTGATGAACTGTCTAGGCCTCTGCCCTTGGAACTCCCAATGACTGCTCCACCCAAACTGATTCCAATCTGTACCTGGGGGGTTGCCAGCATGCAGTGCAATTCCAGCCTCACCTGTATCCTCCTTTTTGCCGGGTTTTTTCCCCACCGGTTTTTCTTTCTCCTCTTGGAATCGGAGGATGTGACAAGTGGCATCTTGTCCGACTGCCAGAATATCCCCTGCCACTGCCATGTTCATGGTGGCTCGAGTCTCCGTGTCATGGGAATGAAGAAGTGTCGCCGAAAGGCTCCCTGTCACACGCTCCAATCGCAGGAAATGCTGGCGGGAAAGCAACGAACCAGACAGACAGTAAATACACCAATACAGGTCCCCGGGCAAATCATCATTAGAGATAGATAGGTGTACGTGTGTGTGTGTATTATACAGTATTCATATAGACTGGGATAGGAAGAGTGTAAAGGGCAAAGAGGGGGAGGAATTGCTGAAATGTGTACAACAGAACTTTCTGGATCAGTGTGTTTCCAGCCCGAGGAAGGAAGCAGTGCTGGATCTAGTTCTGGGGAATGAAGTGGGGCACATGGAGCACGTTTCAGTGGGGGAGCATTTGGGAAACAGTGATCATAATATCATCAGGTTTAGAATAGTTATGGAAAGGGATGAGGAACAATCATATGTGAAAGGAGGCTTATGATAAATGGCAGGTTTATAATTCAGTAGAGAACCAAGCTGATTACAGAAAATACAGAGAAGAACTGAAAAAGGGATGAAGAGGGGCAAAGAGAGAGAGAGAGAGAGAATAGATTAAAAAAGGGAACCCAAAAGTCTTTTTGTAAACTTATAAATAGTAAGGGTAATCAAAGTAAGGGTGGGGCCGAATAGGGACAAAAGGAGATCTTCTTGTGGAGGAAGAAGGCATGGCTGAGGTACTGAATGAGTACTTTGCATCTGTCTTCACTAGAGAAGAGGATGCTGCCATCCAGGACAAAGCAGCCTGCTTTTTTGGCACCCCATCCACCACCTTAAACATCCACTCCCTCCACCACCGGTATACCGTGGCTGCAGTGTGTACCATCTACAAGATGCACTGCAGCAACTCACCAAGGCTTCTTCGGCAGCACCTCCCAAACCCGCAACCTCCATCACCTAGAAGGACAAGGGCAGCAGGCACATGGGAACACCACCACCTCCAAGTTACACACCATTCCGACTTGGAACTACATCGTCGCTGGGTCAAATTCCTGGAACTCCCTCCCTAACAGCACTGTGGGAGTACCTTCACTACATGGACTGCAGCGACAAGAAGGCTGCTCACCACCAGCTTCTCAAGGGCAATTAGGGATGGGCAATAAATGCTGGCCTTGCCAGCGATGCCCACATCCCAGGAATTAATAAATTAAAAAAAATTAAATTTATCACAGAGAAGTGTGAAGTGATGTATTTTGGAAGGAAGAATGAGGAGAGGCAATATAAACTAAATGGTACAATTTTAAAGTAAGTGCAGGAACAGCAATATCTGGGAATGTATGTACACAAATCTTTGAAGATGGCAGGACAAGTTGAGAAGGCTGTTAAAAAAGCCTATGGGATTCTTGGCTTTGTACCATGTGTATAGCCGGGTGTACACCGTGTGTAATCGGTAACCGGGTGTACACCGTGTGTAATCGGTAGCCGGGTGTACACCGTGTGTAATCGGTAGCCGGGTGTACACCGTGTGTAATCGGTAGCCGGGTGTACACCGTGTGTAATCGGTAGCCGGGTGTACACCGTGTGTAATCGGTAGCCGGGTGTACACCGTGTGTAATCGGTAGCCGGGTGTACACCGTGTGTAATCGGTAGCCGGGTGTACACCGTGTGTAATCGGTAGCCGGGTGTACACCGTGTGTAATCGGTAGCCGGGTGTACACCGTGTGTAATCGGTAGCCGGGTGTACACCGTGTGTAATCGGTAGCCGGGTGTACACCGTGTGTAATCGGTAGCCGGGTGTACACCGTGTGTAATCGGTAGCCGGGTGTACACCGTGTGTAATCGGTAGCCGGGTGTACACCGTGTGTAATCGGTAGCCGGGTGTACACCGTGTGTAATCGGTAGCCGGGTGTACACCGTGTGTAATCGGTAGCCGGGTGTACACCGTGTGTAATCGGTAGCCGGGTGTACACCGTGTGTAATCGGTAGCCGGGTGTACACCGTGTGTAATCGGTAGCCGGGTGTACACCGTGTGTAATCGGTAGCCGGGTGTACACCGTGTGTAATCGGTAGCCGGGTGTACACCGTGTGTAATCGGTAGCCGGGTGTACACCGTGTGTAATCGGTAGCCGGGTGTACACCGTGTGTAATCGGTGTGTATCATAGAAACTTACAGCACAAGAGCAGGTCCGTCGTGCCTGTGCTGGCTCTTTGAAAGAGCAGTCGTGCTTAGTCCCACATCCCCGCTTTTTGTCCGTAACCCTGTAAGTTCCTCATCCTCAAGTACCCGTCCAACTCCCTTTTAAAATTATTTGTGGAATCAGCTCCCACCACCTTTTCAGGTCGAGAGTTCCAGATCCCAACATCTCCGAATGAAAACATTTCTCAGCTCCCTTCTAAATCTTTTGCCAATGATTTTGAATCTATGACCTCCAGACACTATAGGCGAGGGTTCAGACACTATTGGCGAGGGTTCAGACACTATTGGCGAGGGTTCAGACACTACTGGCGAGGGTTTAGACACTATAGGCGAGGGTTCAGACACTATAGGCGAGGGTTCAGACACTATAGGCGAGGGTTCAGACACTATAGGCGAGGGTTCAGACACTATAGGCGAGGGTTCAGACACTATAGGCGAGGGTTCAGACACTATTGGCGAGGGTTCAGACACTATTGGCGAGGGTTCAGACACCAGAGGCGAGGGTTACATAAGAACATAAGAAATAGGAGCAGGAGTAGGCCAATCGGCCCCTCGAGCCTGCTCCGCCATTCAATAAGATCATGGCTGATCTGATCCTAACCTCAAATCTAAAGAACACAAGAAGCAGGAGCAGGACCCGGCCACTCAGTCCCTGGGCCAGCTCCGCCACCCATAGGGCCTTGACCGATCCGAACTCAGCCTCATGTCCAATTTCCTGCCTGCTCACCGTAACCCCTAATTCCCTTTACTTCCAGGAAACTATCTATTTCTGTTTTAAATTTATTTAATGATGTAGCTTCCACAGCTTCCTGGGGCAGCAAATTCCACAGACCTACTACCCTTTGAGTGAAGAAGTTTCTCCTCATCTCAGTTTTGAAAGAACAGCCCCTTATTCTAAGATTATGCCCCCTAGTTCTAGTTTCACCCATCCTTGGGAACATCCTTACCGCATCCACCCGATCAAGCCCCTTCACAATCTTATATGTTTCAATAAGATCGCCTCTCATTCTTCTGAACTCCAATGAGTAGAGTCCCAATCTACTCAACCTCTCCTCATATGTCCACCCCCTCATCCCCGGGATTAACCGAGTGAACCTTCTTTGTACTGCCTCGAGAGCAAGTATGTCTTTTCTTATGTATGGACACCAAAACTGTATGCAGTATTCCAGGTGCAGTCTCACCAATACCTTATATAACTGCAGCAATACCTCCCTGTTTTTATAATCTATCCCCCTAGCAATAAAAGCCAACATTCCGTTGGCCTTCTTGATCACCTGCTGCACCTACATACTAACTTTTTGATTTTCTTGCACTAGGACCCCCAGATCCCTTTGTACTGCAGTACTTTCCAGTTTCTCGCCATTAAGATAATAACTTGCTCTCTGATTTTTCCTGCCAAAGTGCATAACCTCACATTTTCCAATATTGTATTGCATCTGCCAAATCTCCGCCCACTCACCCAGCCTGTCTATATCCCCTTGTAGGTTTTTTATGTCCTCCTCACTTTCTACTTTCCCTCCCATCTTTGTATCATCTGCAAACTTTGATATGTTACACTTGGTCCCCTCCTCCAAATCGTTAATATAGATTGTAAAGAGTTGGGGACCCAGCACCGACCCCTGCGGAACACCACTGGCTACTGATTGCCAGTCCGAGAATGAACCATTTATCCCAACTCTCTGCTTCCTGTTAGATAACCAATCTTCCACCCATGCCAGAATATTACCCCCAATCCAGTGATTTTTTAACTTGAGCAATAATCTTTTATGTGGCACCTTGTCGAATGCCTTCTGGAAGTCTAAATACACTACGTCCACTGGTTCCCCTTTATCCACCCTGTACGTTATGTCCTCAAAGAACTCAAGCAAATTTGTCAGACATGACTTCCCCTTCATAAAGCTATGCTGACTTTGTCCTATTAAATTATGTTTATCTAAATGTTCCGTTACTGTCTCCTTAATAATAGACTTCAAAATTTTACCCACCACAGATGTTAGGCTAACTGGTCTATAATTTCCAGCCTTCTGCCTACTACCCTTTTTAAATAAGGGTGTTACATTAGCAGTTTTCCAATCTGCCGGGACCTTTGCTGAGTCCAGGGAATTTTGGAAAATTACCAAAGCATCCACAATCCCTACTGCCACTTCCCTCAAGACCCTAGGATGTAAGCCATCAGGTCCAGGGGATTTATCCGCCTTGAGTCCCATTATTTCACTGAGTACCAATTCCTTAGTGATTTTAATCGTATTTAGCTCCTCTCCCCCTAGAGCCCCCTGTTTGTCCAGTGTTGGGATATTCTTAGTGTCCTCTACCGTAAAGACTGAAACAAAATATTTGTTCAGCATTTTTGCCATCTCCATGTTTCCCACCATTAATTTCCCAGTCTCATCCTCTAAGGGACCTACGTTTGCCTTAGCCACCCTTTTTCTTTTTATATAACTATAGAAACTCTTGCTATCTGTTTTTATATTTTTTGCTAATTTATTTTCATAATCTATCTTCCCTTTCTTAATCAATCCTTTAGTTACTTTTTGCTGTCTTTTGAAGACTTCCCAATCTTCTATCCTCCCACTAAGTTTGGCTACCTTATATGTCCTTGTTTTTTAGTCAGATACTATCCTTAATTTCTTCACTTAGCCACGGATGGCTGTCATTTCTTTTACACCCTTTTTTCCTCAGTGGAATATATTTCTTTTTAAAGTTGTAAAATAACTCCTTAAATGAACACCACTGCTCATGTACCGTCTTACCCTTTAATCTATTTTCCCAGTCCACTTTAACCAATTCCGCTCTCATACCATCATAGTCTCCTTTATTCAAGCACAGTACGCTTGTTTGAGAACCAACCTTCTCACCCTCTAATTGGATATGGAATTCAACCATGTTATGGTCACTCATTCCAAGGGGATCCTTAACTAGGACATTATTAATTAATCCTGACTCATTACACAGGACCAGGTCCAAGGTTGCTTGCCCCCTTGTAGGATCAGTTACATACTGCTCAAGAAATCCATCCCTAATACACTCAATAAACTCTTCCTCAAGGCTGCCCTGGGGTTCAGACACTAGAGGCGAGGGTTCAGACACTATTGGCGAGGGTTCAGACACTATTGCCGAGGGTTCAGACACCAGAGGCGAGGGTTCAGACACTATTGGCGAGGGTTCAGACACTATTGGCGAGGGTTCAGACACCAGAGGCGAGGGTTCAGACACTATTGGCGAGGGTTCAGACACTTTTGGCGAGGGTTCAGACACTAGAGGCGAGGGTTCAGACACTAGAGGCGAGGGTTCAGACACTAGAGGCGAAATTCAGACACTATTGGCGAGGGTTCAGACGCCAGAGGCGAGGGTTCAGACACTATTGGCGAGGGTTCAGACACCAGAGGCGAGGGTTCAGACACTATTGGCGAGGGTTCAGACACTATTGGTGGGGGTTCAGACACTATTGGCTAGGGTTCAGACACTATTGGCGAGGGTTCAGACACCAGAGGCGAGGGTTCAGACACTAGAGGCGAGGGTTCAGACACGAGAGGCAGGGGTTCAGACACTATTGGGGGGGTTCAGACACTATTGGCGGGGGTTCAGACACTATTGGCGGGGGTTCAGACACTATTGGCGAGGGTTCAGACACTATTGGCGGGGGTTCAGACACTATTGGCGAGGGTTCAGACACTAGTGGCGGGGGTTCAGACACTATTGGCGAGGGTTCAGACACTATTGGTGAGGGTTCAGACACGAGAGGCGAGGGTTCAGACACTAGAGGCGAGGGTTCAGACACTAGAGGCGAGGGTTCAGACACTAGAGGCGAGGGTTCAGACACTAGAGGCGAGGGTTCAGACACTATTGGCGGGGGTTCAGACACTAGAGGCGAGGGTTCAGACACTATTGGCGGGGATTCAGATATAACACTCACACCTAGGGGGATCAAGGGGTATGGCGAGAAAGCAGGAATGGGGTACTGAGGTAGCATGTTCAGCCATGAACGCATTGAATGGCGGTGCAGGCTCGAAGGACCGAATGGTCTACTCCTGTACCTATTTTCTATGTTTCTATGTTTCAGACACTATTGGCGGGGGTTCAGACACTATTGGCGGGGGTTCAGACACTATTGGCGAGGGTCCAGACACTATTGGCGAGGGTCCAGACACTATTGGCGAGGGTCCAGACACTATTGGCGAGGGTCCAGACACTATTGGCGAGGGTTCAGACACTATTGGCGAGGGTTCAGACACTATTGGCGAGGGTTCAGACACTATTGGCGAGGGTTCAGACACTATTGGCGAGGGTTCAGACACTATTGGCGAGGGTTCAGACACTATTGGCGAGGGTTCAGACACTATTGGCGGGGGTTCAGACACTATTGCCGAGGGTTCAGACACTATTGCCGAGGGTTCAGACACTATTGGCGGGGGTTCAGACACTATTGGCGGGGGTTCAGACACTATTGGCGGGGGTTCAGACACTATTGGCGGGGGTTCAGACACTATTGGCGGGGGTTCAGACACTATTGCCGAGGGTTCAGACACTATTGCCGAGGGTTCAGACACTATTGCCGAGGGTTCAGACACTATTGCCGAGGGTTCAGACACTATTGCCGAGGGTTCAGACACTAGAGGCGGGGGTTCAGACACTAATGCCGAGGGTTCAGACACTATTGCCGAGGGTTCAGACACTATTGCCGAGGGTTCAGACACTATTGCCGAGGGTTCAGACACTAGAGGCGAGGGTTCAGACACTAGAGGCGAGAGTTCAGACACTAGAGGCGAGGGTTCAGACAGTATTGGCGAGGGTTCAGACACTATTGGCGGGGGTTCAGACACTATTGGCGAGGGTTCAGACACGATTGGCGAGGGTTCAGACACTATTAGCGGGGGTTCAGACACTATTGGCGAGGGTTCAGACACTATTGCCGAGGGTTCAGACACTAGAGGCGAGGGTTCAGACACTACTGCCGAGGGTTCAGACACTAGAGGCGAGGGTTCAGACAGTATTGGCGAGGGTTCAGACACTATTGGCGGGGGTTCAGACACTATTGGCGGGGGTTCAGACACTATTGCCGAGGGTTCAGACACTATTGGCGAGGGTTCAGACACTAGAGGCGAGGGTTCAGACACTATTGGCGGGGGTTCAGACACTATTGGCGAGGGTTCAGACACTAGAGGCGAGGGTTCAGACACTATTGCCGAGGGTTCAGACACAATTGGCGGGGGTTCAGACACTATTGGCGGGGTTCAGACACTATTGGCGAGGGTTCAGACACTATTGGCGAGGGTTCAGACACTAGAGGCGAGGGTTCAGACACTAGAGGCGAGGGTTCAGACACTATTGGCGAGGGTTCAGACACTATTGGCGAGGGTTCAGACACTAGAGGCGAGGGTTCAGACACTAGAGGCGAGGGTTCAGACACTATTGGCGGGGGTTTAGACACTATTGGCGGGGGTTCAGACACTATTGCCGAGGGTTCAGACACTATTGGCGGGGGTTCAGACACTATTGGCGGGGGTTCAGACACTATTGGCGGGGGTTCAGACACTATTGGCGGGGGTTCAGACACTATTGGCGGGGGTTCAGACACTATTGGCGGGGGTTCAGACACTATTGGCGGGGTTCAGACACTATTGGCGGGGGTTCAGACACTATTGGCGGGGGTTCAGACACTATTGCCGGGGGTTCAGACACTATTGGCGGGGGTTCAGACACTAGAGGCGAGGGTTCAGACACTATTGGCGAGGGTTCAGACACTATTGGCGAGGGTTCAGACACTATTGGCGAGGGTTCAGACACTATTGGCGAGGGTTCAGACACTATTGGCGAGGGTTCAGACACTATTGGCGAGGGTTCAGACACTATTGGCGAGGGTTCAGACACTATTGGCGAGGGTTCAGACACTATTGGCGAGGGTTCAGACACTATTGGCGAGGGTTCAGACACTATTGGCGGGGGTTCAGACACTATTGGCGAGGGTTCAGACACTATTGGCGAGGGTTCAGACACTAGAGGCGAGGGTTCAGACACTATTGGCGGGGGTTCAGACACTATTGGCGGGGGTTCAGACACTATTGGCGAGGGTTCAGACACTAGAGGCGAGGGTTCAGACACTATTGGCGGGGGTTCAGACACTATTGGCGGGGGTTCAGACACTAGAGGCGAGGGTTCAGACACTAGAGGCGAGGGTTCAGACACTAGAGGCGAGGGTTCAGACACTAGAGGCGAGGGTTCAGACACTAGAGGCGAGGGTTCAGACACTAGAGGCGGGGTTTCAGACACTAGAGGCGGGGGTTCAGACACTATTGGCGGGGGTTCAGACACTATTGGCGGGGGTTCAGACACTATTGGCGAGGGTTCAGACACTAGAGGCGAGGGTTCAGACACTAGAGGCGGGGGTTCAGACACTATTGGCGGGGGTTCAGACACTATTGGCGGGGGTTCAGACACTAGAGGCGAGGGTTCAGACACTATTGGCGGGGGTTCAGACACTATTGGCGGGGGTTCAGACACTAGAGGCGAGGGTTCAGACACTAGAGGCGAGGGTTCAGACACTAGAGGCGAGGGTTCAGACACTAGAGGCGAGGGTTCAGACACTATAAGCGGGGGTTCAGACACTATTGCCGAGGGTTCAGACACTATTGGCGGGGTTCAGACACTATTGGCGGGGGTTCAGACACTAGAGGCGAGGGTTCAGACACTAGAGGCGAGGGTTCAGACACTAGAGGCGAAGGTTCAGACACTAGAGGCGGGGGTTCAGACACTATTGGCGGGGGTTCAGACACTATTGGCGGGGGTTCAGACACTATTGGCGAGGGTTCAGACACTAGAGGCGAGGGTTCAGACACTAGAGGCGGGGGTTCAGACACTATTGGCGGGGGTTCAGACACTATTGGCGGGGGTTCAGACACTAGAGGCGAGGGTTCAGACACTAGAGGCGAGGGTTCAGACACTAGAGGCGAGGGTTCAGACACTAGAGGCGAGGGTTCAGACACTAGAGGCGAAGGTTCAGACACTAGAGGCGAGGGTTCAGACACTAGAGGCGGGGGTTCAGACACTATTGGCGGGGGTTCAGACACTATTGGCGGGGGTTCAGACACTAGAGGCGAGGGTTCAGACACTAGAGGCGAGGGTTCAGACACTAGAGGCGAGGGTTCAGACACTAGAGGCGAGGGTTCAGACACTAGAGGCGAGGGTTCAGACACTAGAGGCGAAGGTTCAGACACTAGAGGCGAGGGTTCAGACACTAGAGGCGAGGGTTCAGACACTAGAGGCGAAGGTTCAGACACTAGAGGCGAGGGTTCAGACACTAGAGGCGGGGGTTCAGACACTATTGGCGGGGGTTCAGACACTATTGGCGGGGGTTCAGACACTAGAGGCGAGGGTTCAGACACTAGAGGCGAGGGTTCAGACACTAGAGGCGAGGGTTCAGACACTAGAGGCGAGGGTTCAGACACTAGAGGCGAGGGTTCAGACACTAGAGGCGGGGGTTCAGACACTATTGCCGAGGGTTCAGACACTATTGGCGGGGGTTCAGACACTATTGGCGGGGTTCAGACACTAGAGGCGAGGGTTCAGACACTAGAGGCGAGGGTTCAGACACTAGAGGCGAAGGTTCAGACACTAGAGGCGGGGGTTCAGACACTATTGGCGGGGGTTCAGACACTATTGGCGGGGGTTCAGACACTATTGGCGAGGGTTCAGACACTAGAGGCGAGGGTTCAGACACTAGAGGCGGGGGTTCAGACACTATTGGCGGGGGTTCAGACACTATTGGCGGGGGTTCAGACACTAGAGGCGAGGGTTCAGACACTAGAGGCGAGGGTTCAGACACTAGAGGCGAGGGTTCAGACACTAGAGGCGAGGGTTCAGACACTAGAGGCGAAGGTTCAGACACTAGAGGCGAGGGTTCAGACACTAGAGGCGGGGGTTCAGACACTATTGGCGGGGGTTCAGACACTATTGGCGGGGGTTCAGACACTAGAGGCGAGGGTTCAGACACTAGAGGCGAGGGTTCAGACACTAGAGGCGAGGGTTCAGACACTAGAGGCGAAGGTTCAGACACTAGAGGCGAGGGTTCAGACACTAGAGGCGAAGGTTCAGACACTAGAGGCGAGGGTTCAGACACTATTGGCGGGGGTTCAGACACTAGAGGCGGGGGTTCAGACACTATTGGCGAGGGTTCAGACACTAGAGGCGAGGGTTCAGACACTAGAGGCGAAGGTTCAGACACTAGAGGCGAGGGTTCAGACACCAGAGGCGAGGGTTCAGACACCAGAGGCGGGGGTTCAGACACTATTGGCGGGGGTTCAGACACTATTGGCGGGGGTTCAGACACTATTGGCGAGGGTTCAGACACTATTGGCGAGGGTTCAGACACTAGAGGCGAGGGTTCAGACACTATTGGCGGGGGTTCAGACACTATTGGCGAGGGTTCAGACACTATTGGCGAGGGTTCAGACACTATTGGCGGGGGTTCAGACACTATTGGCGAGGGTTCAGACACTAGAGGCGAGGGTTCAGACACTATTGGCGGGGGTTCAGACACTAGAGGCGGGGGTTCAGACACTATTGGCGGGGGTTCAGACACTAGAGGCGAGGGTTCAGACACTATTGGCGGGGGTTCAGACACTAGAGGCGAGGGTTCAGACACTAGAGGCGAGGGTTCAGACACTATTGGCGGGGGTTCAGACACTAGAGGCGGGGGTTCAGACACTATTGGCGGGGGTTCAGACACTATTGGCGGGGGTTCAGACACTAGAGGCGAGGGTTCAGACACTATAGGCGAGGGTTCAGACACTAGAGGCGGGGGTTCAGACACTATTGGCGGGGGTTCAGACACTAGAGGCGAGGGTTCAGACACTATTGGCGGGGGTTCAGACACTATTGGCGGGGGTTCAGACACTAGAGGCGGGGGTTCAGACACTAGAGGCGAGGGTTCAGACACTAGAGGCGGGGTTCAGACACTATTGGCGGGGGTTCAGACACTATTGGCGGGGGTTCAGACACTAGAGGCGAGGGTTCAGACACTAGAGGCGGGGGTTCAGACACTATTGGCGGGGGTTCAGACACTATTGGCGGGGGTTCAGACACTAGAGGCGAGGGTTCAGACACTATTGGCGGGGGTTCAGACACTATTGGCGGGGGTTCAGACACTAGAGGCGAGGGTTCAGACACTAGAGGCGAGGGTTCAGACACTATTGGCGGGGGTTCAGACACTAGAGGCGAGGGTTCAGACACTATTGGCGGGGATTCAGATATAACACTCACACCTAGGGGGATCAAGGGGTATGGCGAGAAAGCAGGAATGGGGTACTGAGGTAGCAGGTTCAGCCATGAACGCATTGAATGGCGGTGCAGGCTCGAAGGACCGAATGGTCTCCTCCTGTACCTATTTTCTATGTTTCTATGTTTCAGACACTATTGGCGGGGGTTCAGACACTATTGGCGGGGGTTCAGACACTATTGGCGAGGGTCCAGACACTATTGGCGAGGGTCCAGACACTATTGGCGAGGGTCCAGACACTATTGGCGAGGGTCCAGACACTATTGGCGAGGGTTCAGACACTATTGGCGAGGGTTCAGACACTATTGGCGAGGGTTCAGACACTATTGGCGAGGGTTCAGACACTATTGGCGAGGGTTCAGACACTATTGGCGAGGGTTCAGACACTATTGGCGAGGGTTCAGACACTATTGGCGAGGGTTCAGACACTATTGGCGGGGGTTCAGACACTATTGCCGAGGGTTCAGACACTATTGCCGAGGGTTCAGACACTATTGGCGGGGGTTCAGACACTATTGGCGGGGGTTCAGACACTATTGGCGGGGGTTCAGACACTATTGGCGGGGGTTCAGACACTATTGGCGGGGGTTCAGACACTATTGCCGAGGGTTCAGACACTATTGCCGAGGGTTCAGACACTATTGCCGAGGGTTCAGACACTATTGCCGAGGGTTCAGACACTATTGCCGAGGGTTCAGACACTAGAGGCGGGGGTTCAGACACTAATGCCGAGGGTTCAGACACTATTGCCGAGGGTTCAGACACTATTGCCGAGGGTTCAGACACTATTGCCGAGGGTTCAGACACTAGAGGCGAGGGTTCAGACACTAGAGGCGAGAGTTCAGACACTAGAGGCGAGGGTTCAGACAGTATTGGCGAGGGTTCAGACACTATTGGCGGGGGTTCAGACACTATTGGCGAGGGTTCAGACACGATTGGCGAGGGTTCAGACACTAGAGGCGAGGGTTCAGACACTATTGGCGGGGGTTCAGACACTATTGGCGAGGGTTCAGACACTATTGCCGAGGGTTCAGACACTAGAGGCGAGGGTTCAGACACTACTGCCGAGGGTTCAGACACTAGAGGCGAGGGTTCAGACAGTATTGGCGAGGGTTCAGACACTATTGGCGGGGGTTCAGACACTATTGGCGGGGGTTCAGACACTATTGCCGAGGGTTCAGACACTATTGGCGAGGGTTCAGACACTAGAGGCGAGGGTTCAGACACTATTGGCGGGGGTTCAGACACTATTGGCGAGGGTTCAGACACTAGAGGCGAGGGTTCAGACACTATTGCCGAGGGTTCAGACACAATTGGCGGGGGTTCAGACACTATTGGCGGGGGTTCAGACACTATTGGCGAGGGTTCAGACACTATTGGCGAGGGTTCAGACACTAGAGGCGAGGGTTCAGACACTAGAGGCGAGGGTTCAGACACTATTGGCGAGGGTTCAGACACTATTGGCGAGGGTTCAGACACTAGAGGCGAGGGTTCAGACACTAGAGGCGAGGGTTCAGACACTATTGGCGGGGGTTTAGACACTATTGGCGGGGGTTCAGACACTATTGCCGAGGGTTCAGACACTATTGGCGGGGGTTCAGACACTATTGGCGGGGGTTCAGACACTATTGGCGGGGGTTCAGACACTATTGGCGGGGGTTCAGACACTATTGGCGGGGGTTCAGACACTATTGGCGGGGGTTCAGACACTATTGGCGGGGGTTCAGACACTATTGCCGAGGGTTCAGACACTATTGGCGGGGGTTCAGACACTAGAGGCGAGGGTTCAGACACTATTGGCGAGGGTTCAGACACTATTGGCGAGGGTTCAGACACTATTGGCGAGGGTTCAGACACTATTGGCGAGGGTTCAGACACTATTGGCGAGGGTTCAGACACTATTGGCGAGGGTTCAGACACTATTGGCGAGGGTTCAGACACTATTGGCGAGGGTTCAGACACTATTGGCGAGGGTTCAGACACTATTGGCGAGGGTTCAGACACTATTGGCGGGGGTTCAGACACTATTGGCGAGGGTTCAGACACTATTGGCGAGGGTTCAGACACTAGAGGCGAGGGTTCAGACACTATTGGCGGGGGTTCAGACACTATTGGCGGGGGTTCAGACACTAGAGGCGAGGGTTCAGACACTATTGGCGGGGGTTCAGACACTATTGGCGGGGGTTCAGACACTAGAGGCGAGGGTTCAGACACTAGAGGCGAGGGTTCAGACACTAGAGGCGAGGGTTCAGACACTAGAGGCGAGGGTTCAGACACTAGAGGCGAGGGTTCAGACACTAGAGGCGAGGGTTCAGACACTAGAGGCGGGGTTTCAGACACTAGAGGCGGGGGTTCAGACACTATTGGCGGGGGTTCAGACACTATTGGCGGGGGTTCAGACACTATTGGCGAGGGTTCAGACACTAGAGGCGAGGGTTCAGACACTAGAGGCGGGGGTTCAGACACTATTGGCGGGGGTTCAGACACTATTGGCGGGGGTTCAGACACTAGAGGCGAGGGTTCAGACACTATTGGCGGGGGTTCAGACACTATTGGCGGGGGTTCAGACACTAGAGGCGAGGGTTCAGACACTAGAGGCGAGGGTTCAGACACTAGAGGCGAGGGTTCAGACACTAGAGGCGAGGGTTCAGACACTAGAGGCGGGGGTTCAGACACTATTGCCGAGGGTTCAGACACTATTGGCGGGGGTTCAGACACTATTGGCGGGGGTTCAGACACTAGAGGCGAGGGTTCAGACACTAGAGGCGAGGGTTCAGACACTAGAGGCGAAGGTTCAGACACTAGAGGCGGGGGTTCAGACACTATTGGCGGGGGTTCAGACACTATTGGCGGGGGTTCAGACACTATTGGCGAGGGTTCAGACACTAGAGGCGAGGGTTCAGACACTAGAGGCGGGGGTTCAGACACTATTGGCGGGGGTTCAGACACTATTGGCGGGGGTTCAGACACTAGAGGCGAGGGTTCAGACACTAGAGGCGAGGGTTCAGACACTAGAGGCGAGGGTTCAGACACTAGAGGCGAGGGTTCAGACACTAGAGGCGAAGGTTCAGACACTAGAGGCGAGGGTTCAGACACTAGAGGCGGGGGTTCAGACACTATTGGCGGGGGTTCAGACACTATTGGCGGGGGTTCAGACACTAGAGGCGAGGGTTCAGACACTAGAGGCGAGGGTTCAGACACTAGAGGCGAGGGTTCAGACACTAGAGGCGAGGGTTCAGACACTAGAGGCGAAGGTTCAGACACTAGAGGCGAGGGTTCAGACACTAGAGGCGAGGGTTCAGACACTAGAGGCGAAGGTTCAGACACTAGAGGCGAGGGTTCAGACACTAGAGGCGGGGGTTCAGACACTATTGGCGGGGGTTCAGACACTATTGGCGGGGGTTCAGACACTAGAGGCGAGGGTTCAGACACTAGAGGCGAGGGTTCAGACACTAGAGGCGAGGGTTCAGACACTAGAGGCGAGGGTTCAGACACTAGAGGCGAGGGTTCAGACACTAGAGGCGGGGGTTCAGACACTATTGCCGAGGGTTCAGACACTATTGGCGGGGGTTCAGACACTATTGGCGGGGGTTCAGACACTAGAGGCGAGGGTTCAGACACTAGAGGCGAGGGTTCAGACACTAGAGGCGAAGGTTCAGACACTAGAGGCGGGGGTTCAGACACTATTGGCGGGGGTTCAGACACTATTGGCGGGGGTTCAGACACTATTGGCGAGGGTTCAGACACTAGAGGCGAGGGTTCAGACACTAGAGGCGGGGGTTCAGACACTATTGGCGGGGGTTCAGACACTATTGGCGGGGGTTCAGACACTAGAGGCGAGGGTTCAGACACTAGAGGCGAGGGTTCAGACACTAGAGGCGAGGGTTCAGACACTAGAGGCGAGGGTTCAGACACTAGAGGCGAAGGTTCAGACACTAGAGGCGAGGGTTCAGACACAAGAGGCGGGGGTTCAGACACTATTGGCGGGGGTTCAGACACTATTGGCGGGGGTTCAGACACTAGAGGCGAGGGTTCAGACACTAGAGGCGAGGGTTCAGACACTAGAGGCGAGGGTTCAGACACTAGAGGCGAGGGTTCAGACACTAGAGGCGAAGGTTCAGACACTAGAGGCGGGGGTTCAGACACTAGAGGCGAGGGTTCAGACACTAGAGGCGAAGGTTCAGACACTAGAGGCGAGGGTTCAGACACTATTGGCGGGGGTTCAGACACTAGAGGCGGGGGTTCAGACACTATTGGCGAGGGTTCAGACACTAGAGGCGAGGGTTCAGACACTAGAGGCGAAGGTTCAGACACTAGAGGCGAGGGTTCAGACACCAGAGGCGAGGGTTCAGACACCAGAGGCGGGGGTTCAGACACTATTGGCGGGGGTTCAGACACTATTGGCGGGGGTTCAGACACTATTGGCGAGGGTTCAGACACTATTGGCGAGGGTTCAGACACTAGAGGCGAGGGTTCAGACACTATTGGCGGGGGTTCAGACACTATTGGCGAGGGTTCAGACACTATTGGCGAGGGTTCAGACACTATTGGCGGGGGTTCAGACACTATTGGCGAGGGTTCAGACACTAGAGGCGAGGGTTCAGACACTATTGGCGGGGGTTCAGACACTAGAGGCGGGGGTTCAGACACTATTGGCGGGGGTTCAGACACTAGAGGCGAGGGTTCAGACACTATTGGCGGGGGTTCAGACACTAGAGGCGAGGGTTCAGACACTAGAGGCGAGGGTTCAGACACTATTGGCGGGGGTTCAGACACTAGAGGCGGGGGTTCAGACACTATTGGCGGGGGTTCAGACACTATTGGCGGGGGTTCAGACACTAGAGGCGAGGGTTCAGACACTATAGGCGAGGGTTCAGACACTAGAGGCGGGGGTTCAGACACTATTGGCGGGGGTTCAGACACTAGAGGCGAGGGTTCAGACACTATTGGCGGGGGTTCAGACACTAGAGGCGGGGGTTCAGACACTATTGGCGGGGGTTCAGACACTAGAGGCGAAGGTTCAGACACTAGAGGCGGGGGTTCAGACACTAGAGGCGAGGGTTCAGACACTATTGGCGGGGGTTCAGACACTAGAGGCGAAGGTTCAGACACTAGAGGCGGGGGTTCAGACACTAGAGGCGAGGGTTCAGACACTAGAGGCGGGGGTTCAGACACTAGAGGCGGGGTTCAGACACTATTGGCGGGGGTTCAGACACTATTGGCGGGGGTTCAGACACTAGAGGCGAGGGTTCAGACACTAGAGGCGGGGGTTCAGACACTAGAGGCGGGGGTTCAGACACTATTGGCGGGGGTTCAGACACTAGAGGCGAGGGTTCAGACACTATTGGCGGGGGTTCAGACACTATTGGCGGGGGTTCAGACACTAGAGGCGGGGGTTCAGACACTAGAGGCGAGGGTTCAGACACTAGAGGCGAGGGTTCAGACACTAGAGGCGGGGTTCAGACACTATTGGCGGGGGTTCAGACACTATTGGCGGGGGTTCAGACACTAGAGGCGAGGGTTCAGACACTAGAGGCGGGGGTTCAGACACTATTGGCGGGGGTTCAGACACTATTGGCGGGGGTTCAGACACTAGAGGCGAGGGTTCAGACACTATTGGCGGGGGTTCAGACACTATTGGCGGGGGTTCAGACACTAGAGGCGGGGGTTCAGACACTATTGGCGAGGGTTCAGACACTATTGGCGGGGGTTCAGACACTATTGGCGGGGGTTCAGACACTAGAGGCGGGGGTTCAGACACTATTGGCGGGGGTTCAGACACTAGAGGCGAGGGTTCAGACACTATTGGCGGGGGTTCAGACACTATTGGCGGGGGTTCAGACACTAGAGGCGAGGGTTCAGACACTATTGGCGGGGGTTCAGACACTATTGGCGAGGGTTCAGACACTATTGGCGGGGGTTCAGACACTAGAGGCGAGGGTTCAGACACTATTGGCGGGGGTTCAGACACTATTGGCGGGGGTTCAGACACTATTGGCGGGGGTTCAGACACTAGAGGCGAGGGTTCAGACACTATTGGCGGGGGTTCAGACAATATTGGCGAGGGTTCAGACACTAGAGGCGAGGGTTCAGACACTAGAGGCGGGGGTTCAGACACTAGAGGCGAGGGTTCAGACACTAGAGGCGAAGGTTCAGACACTAGAGGCGGGGGTTCAGACACTAGAGGCGAGGGTTCAGACACTAGAGGCGGGGGTTCAGACACTAGAGGCGGGGGTTCAGACACTAGAGGCGGGGGTTCAGACACTAGAGGCGAGGGTTCAGACACTAGAGGCGGGGGTTCAGACACCAGATTCTCACCACTCCGTTGCTGATGCCGGTCTTGGCGGCGCCTCCTCCGCCGGCGGTCACCACCAGGCCGGCCCGCGGGGCGCTGACGGTGTAAAGCGGGAAAGGCGCGCGGTACAACTCGGGGGCGCCGCGGCGGCCCATGGCCCGGGCCCGGGGCTCCGGCCAAACTCGTCCCCCGCTCGGCCTCAGGCTCTCCCGGCACGGGCTGTCCGGCCTCGGGCTCTCCCGGATCAGGCTCTCCCGGCTCGGGCTGTCCGGCCTCGGGCTCTCCCGGCTCAGGCTCTCCGGCCTCAGGCTCTCCCGGCTCGGGCTGTCCGGCCTCGGGCTCTCCCGGCTCGGGCTCTCCCGGCTCGGGCTCTCCCGGCTCGGGCTGTCCGGCCTCGGGCTCTCCCGGCTCAGGCTCTCCCGGCTCGGGCTGTCCGGCCTCAGGCTCTCCCGGCTCGGGCTGTCCGGCCTCGGGCTCTCCCGGCTCAGGCTCTCCGGCCTCAGGCTCTCCCGGCTCGGGCTGTCCGGCCTCAGGCTCTCCCGGCTCGGGCTCTCCCGGATCAGGCTCTCCGGCCTCAGGCTCTCCCGGCTCGGGCTATCCCGGATCAGGCTCTCCCGGCTCGGGCTCTCCCGGCTCAGGCTCTCCGGCCTCGGGCTCTCCCGGCTCGGGCTATCCCGGATCAGGCTCTCCCGGATCAGGCTCTCCGGCCTCAGGCTCTCCCGGCTCGGGCTCTCCCGGCTCGGGCTCTCCCGGATCAGGCTCTCCGGCCTCAGGCTCTCCCGGCTCGGGCTCTCCCGGATCAGGCTCTCCCGGCTCGGGCTATCCCGGATCAGGCTCTCCCGGCTCGGGCTCTCCCGGCTCGGGCTATCCCGGCTCAGGCTCTCCCGGATCAGGCTCTCCCGGCTCGGGCTGTCCGGCTCGGGCTCTCCCGGATCAGGCTCTCCGGCCTCAGGCTCTCCCGGCTCGGGCTCTCCCGGATCAGGCTCTCCCGGCTCGGGCTCTCCCGGATCAGGCTCTCCCGGCTCGGGCTGTCCGCTGTCTCTGAGGCGGATTCAGACACATCAGCACAACGACAACCAGGTGACGGACTGAGGGGCGGAGACTGAATCCACCGTCAGTGCAGGTCAGAGAGAGAGTCACAGGCACCATGTCAGTGCGGGGCACAGAGAGAAAGTCACAGGCACCATGTCAGTGCGGGGCAGAGAGAGAGAGTCACAGACACCATGTCAGTGCGGGGCAGAGAGAGAGTCACAGGCACCATGTCAGTGCGGGGCAGAGTGTGAGAGAGTCACAGCCACCATGTCAGTGCGGGGCAGAGTGTGAGAGAGTCACAGGCACCATGTCAGTGCGGGGCAGAGAGAGAGTCACAGGCACCATGTCAGTGCGGGGCAGAGTGTGAGAGAGTCACAGGCACCATGTCAGTGCGGGGCAGAGAGAGAGAGTCACGGGCAACATGTCAGTGCGGGGCAGAGTGTGAGAGTGACAGGCACCATGTCAGTGCGGGGCAGAGGGAGAAAGTCACAGGCACCATGTCAGTGCGGGGCAGAGAGAGAGAGTCACAGACACCATGTCAGTGCGGGGCAGAGAGAGAGTCACAGGCACCATGTCAGTGCGGGGCAGAGTGTGAGAGAGTCACAGGCACCATGTCAGTGCGGGGCAGAGAGAGAGTCACAGGCACCATGTCAGTGCGGGGCAGAGTGTGAGAGAGTCACAGGCACCATGTCAGTGCGGGGCAGAGAGAGAGAGTCACGGGCAACATGTCAGTGCGGGGCAGAGTGTGAGAGTGACAGGCACCATGTCAGTGCGGGGCAGAGGGAGAAAGTCACAGGCACCATGTCAGTGCGGGGCAGAGTGTGAGAGTGACAGGCACCATGTCAGTGCGGGGCAAAAAGAAAGAGTCACAGGCACCTTGTCAGTGCGGGGCAGAGTCACAGGCACCATGTCAGTGCGGGGCAAAGTGAGAGAGTCACAGGCACCTTGTCAGTACGGGGCAGAGTCACAGGCACCATGTCAGTGCGGGGCAGAGAGAGAGAGTCACAGACACCAGGTCAGTGCGGGGCAGAGAGAGAGAGTCACAGTCACTTTGTCAGTGCGGGGCAGAGTGAGAGGGAGTCAAAGGCACCATGTCAGTGTGGGTCAGAGTGAGAGAGTCACAGGCACCATGTCAGTGCGGGGCAAAGAGAGAGAGTCACAGGCACCTTGTCAGTACGGGGCAGAGTCACAGGCACCATGTCAGTGCGGGGCAGAGAGAGAGAGTCACAGACACCAGGTCAGTGCGGGCAAAGTGAGAGAGTCACAGGCACCATGTCAGTGCGGGGCAGTGAGAGAGTCACAGGCACCATGTCAGTGCGGGGCAGAGTGAGAGTCACAGGCACCATGTCAGTGCGGGGCAAAGAGAGAGAGTCACAGGCACCATGTCAGTGCGGGGTAGTGAGAGAGTCACAGGCACCATGTCAGTGCGGGGCAGAGTGAGAGAGAGTCACAGGCACCTTGTCAGTGCGGGGCAGAGAGAGAGTCACAGGCACCATGTCAGTGCGGGGCAGAGTGAGAGAGTCACAGGCACCATGTCAGTGCGGGGCAAAGAGAGAGAGAGTCACAGGCACCATGTCAATGCGGGGCAGAGAGAGAGTCACAGGCACCATGTCAGTGCGGGGCAGAGTGAGAGAGAGTCACAGGCACCATGTCAGTGCGGGGCAAAGAGAGAGAGTCACAGGCACCATGTCAGTGCGGGGCAGAGTGAGAGAGAGTCACAGGCACCATGTCAGTGCGGGGCAGTGAGAGAGTCACAGGCAACATGTCAGTGCGGGGCGAGAGAGAGAGTCACAGGCACCATGTCAGTGCGGGGCAGAGAGAGAGTCACAGGCACCATGTCAGTGCGGGGCAGAGTGAGAGTCACAGGCACCATATCAGTGCGGGGCAGAGTGAGAGTCACAGGCACCATGTCAGTGCGGGGCAGTGAGAGAGTCACAGGCACCATGTCAGTGCGGGGCAGAGAGAGAGAGTCACAGACACCATGTCAGTGCGGGGCAGAGAGAGAGAGTCACAGGCACCATGTCAGTGCGGGGCAGAGAGAGAGTCACAGGCACCATGTCAGTGCGGGGCAGAGAGAGAGAGTCACAGGCACCATGTCAGTGCGGGGCAGAGAGAGAGTCACAGGCACCATGTCAGTGCGGGGCAGAGAGTGAGAGTCACAGGCACCATGTCAGTGCGGGGCAGAGTCACAGGCACCATGTCAGTGCGGGGCAGAGTGTGAGAGTGACAGGCACCATGTCAGTGCGGGGCAGAGGGAGAAAGTCACAGGCACCATGTCAGTGCGGGGCAGAGTTTGAGAGTGACAGGCACCATGTCAGTGCGGGGCAGAGAGAGAGAGTCACAGGCACCATGTCAGTGCGGGGCAAAGAGAGAGAGTCACAGGCACCATGTCAGTGCGGGGCAAAGTGAGAGAGTCACAGGCACCATGTCAGTGCGGGGCAGAGAGAGAGAGTCACAGGCACCATGTCAGTGCGGGGCAAAGAGAGAGAGTCACAGGCACCTTGTCAGTGCGGGGCAGAGTCACAGGCACCATGTCAGTGCGGGGCAGAGAGAGAGAGTCACAGACACCAGGTCAGTGCGGGGCAAAGTGAGAGAGTCACAGGCACCATGTCAGTGCGGGGCAGAGAGAGAGTCACAGGCACCATGTCAGTGCGGGGCAGAGAGAGAAAGTCACAGGCACCATGTCAGTGCGGGGCAGAGAGAGAGAGTCACAGACACCATGTCAGTGCGGGGCAGAGAGAGAGTCACAGGCACCATGTCAGTGCGGGGCAGAGTGTGAGAGAGTCACAGGCACCATGTCAGTGCGGGGCAGAGAGAGAGAGTCACGGGCAACATGTCAGTGCGGGGCAGAGTGTGAGAGTGACAGGCACCATGTCAGTGCGGGGCAGAGGGAGAAAGTCACAGGCACCATGTCAGTGCGGGGCAGAGTGTGAGAGTGACAGGCACCATGTCAGTGCGGGGCAAAAAGAAAGAGTCACAGGCACCATGTCAGTGCGGGGCAAAGTGAGAGAGTCACAGGCACCTTGTCAGTACGGGGCAGAGTCACAGGCACCATGTCAGTGCGGGGCAGAGAGAGAGAGTCACAGACACCAGGTCAGTGCGGGGCAGAGAGAGAGAGTCACAGTCACTTTGTCAGTGCGGGGCAGAGTGAGAGGGAGTCAAAGGCACCATGTCAGTGTGGGTCAGAGTGAGAGAGTCACAGGCACCATGTCAGTGCGGGGCAAAGAGAGAGAGTCACAGGCACCTTGTCAGTACGGGGCAGAGTCACAGGCACCATGTCAGTGCGGGGCAGAGAGAGAGAGTCACAGACACCAGGTCAGTGCGGGGCAAAGTGAGAGAGTCACAGGCACCATGTCAGTGCGGGGCAGTGAGAGAGTCACAGGCACCATGTCAGTGCGGGGCAGAGTGAGAGTCACAGGCACCATGTCAGTGCGGGGCAAGAGAGAGAGTCACAGGCACCATGTCAGTGCGGGGTAGTGAGAGAGTCACAGGCACCATGTCAGTGCGGGGCAGAGTGAGAGAGAGTCACAGGCACCTTGTCAGTGCGGGGCAGAGAGAGAGTCACAGGCACCATGTCAGTGCGGGGCAGAGTGAGAGAGTCACAGGCACCATGTCAGTGCGGGGCAAAGAGAGAGAGAGTCACAGGCACCATGTCAATGCGGGGCAGAGAGAGAGTCACAGGCACCATGTCAGTGCGGGGCAGAGTGAGAGAGAGTCACAGGCACCATGTCAGTGCGGGGCAAAGAGAGAGAGTCACAGGCACCATGTCAGTGCGGGGCAGAGTGAGAGAGAGTCACAGGCACCATGTCAGTGCGGGGCAGTGAGAGAGTCACAGGCAACATGTCAGTGCGGGGCGAGAGAGAGAGTCACAGGCACCATGTCAGTGCGGGGCAGAGAGAGAGTCACAGGCACCATGTCAGTGCGGGGCAGAGTGAGAGTCACAGGCACCATATCAGTGCGGGGCAGAGTGAGAGTCACAGGCACCATGTCAGTGCGGGGCAGTGAGAGAGTCACAGGCACCATGTCAGTGCGGGGCAGAGAGAGAGAGTCACAGACACCATGTCAGTGCGGGGCAGAGAGAGAGAGTCACAGGCACCATGTCAGTGCGGGGCAGAGAGAGAGTCACAGGCACCATGTCAGTGCGGGGCAGAGAGAGAGAGTCACAGGCACCATGTCAGTGCGGGGCAGAGAGAGAGTCACAGGCACCATGTCAGTGCGGGGCAGAGAGTGAGAGTCACAGGCACCATGTCAGTGCGGGGCAGAGTCACAGGCACCATGTCAGTGCGGGGCAGAGTGTGAGAGTGACAGGCACCATGTCAGTGCGGGGCAGAGGAGAAAGTCACAGGCACCATGTCAGTGCGGGGCAGAGTTTGAGAGTGACAGGCACCATGTCAGTGCGGGGCAGAGAGAGAGAGTCACAGGCACCATGTCAGTGCGGGGCAAAGAGAGAGAGTCACAGGCACCATGTCAGTGCGGGGCAAAGTGAGAGAGTCACAGGCACCATGTCAGTGCGGGGCAGAGAGAGAGAGTCACAGGCACCATGTCAGTGCGGGGCAAAGAGAGAGAGTCACAGGCACCTTGTCAGTGCGGGGCAGAGTCACAGGCACCATGTCAGTGCGGGGCAGAGAGAGAGAGTCACAGACACCAGGTCAGTGCGGGGCAAAGTGAGAGAGTCACAGGCACCATGTCAGTGCGGGGCAGTGAGAGAGTCACAGGCACCATGTCAGTGCGGGGCAGAGTGAGAGAGAGTCACAGGCACCATGTCAGTGCGGGGCAAAGAGAGAGTCACAGGCACCATGTCAGTGCGGGGCAAAGAGAGAGAGTCACAGGCACCATGTCAGTGCGGGGTAGTGAGAGAGTCACAGGCACCATGTCAGTGCGGGGCAGAGTGAGAGAGAGTCACAGGCACCATGTCAGTGCGGGGCAGTGTGTGAGAGAGTCACAGGCACCATGTCAGTGCGGGGTAGTGAGAGAGTCACAGGCACCATGTCAGTGCGGGGCAGAGTGAGAGAGTCACAGGCACCTTGTCAGTGCGGGGCAGAGTGAGAGAGTCACAGGCACCATGTCAGTGCGGGGCAAAGAGAGAGAGAGTCACAGGCACCATGTCAGTGCGGGGCAGAGAGAGAGTCACAGGCACCATGTCAGTGCGGGGCAGAGTGAGAGAGAGTCACAGGCACCATGTCAGTGCGGGGCAAAGAGAGAGAGTCACAGGCACCATGTCAGTGCGGGGCAGAGTGAGAGAGTCACAGGCACCATGTCAGTGCGGGGCAGTGAGAGAGTCACAGGCAACATGTCAGTGCGGGGCGAGAGAGAGAGTCACAGGCACCATGTCAGTGCGGGGCAGAGAGAGAGTCACAGGCACCATGTCAGTGCGGGGCGAGAGAGAGAGTCACAGGCACCATGTCAGTGCGCGGCAGAGTGAGAGTCACAGGCACCATATCAGTGCGGGGCAGAGTGAGAGTCACAGGCACCATGTCAGTGCGGGGCAGTGAGAGAGTCACAGGCACCATGTCAGTGCGGGGCAGAGTGAGAGTCACAGGCACCATGTCAGTGCGGGGCAGAGTGTGAGAGTCACAGGCACCATGTCAGTGCGGGGCAGAGTGTGAGAGTCACAGGCACCATGTCAGTGCGGGGCAAAGAGAGAGAGTCACAGGCACCTTGTCAGTGCGGGGCAGAGTCACAGGCACCATGTCAGTGCGGGGCAGAGAGAGAAAGTCACAGGCACCATGTCAGTGCGGGGCAGAGAGAGAATCTCAGGCACCAGGTCAGTGCGGGGCAGAGAGAGAGAGTCACAGGCACCATGTCAGTGCGGGACAGAGTGAGAGTCTCAGGCACCAGGTCAGTGCGGGGCAGAGAGAGAGAGTCACAGGCACCATGTCAGTGCGGGGCAGAGTGAGAGTCACAGGCACCATGTCAGTGCGGGGCAAAGAGAGAGTCACAGGCACCATGTCAGTGCGGGGCAGTGAGAGAGTCACAGGCACCATGTCAGTGCGGGGCAGTGTGTGAGAGTCACAGGCACCATGTCAGTGCGGGGCAGAGTGTGAGAGTCACAGGCACCATGTCAGTGCGGGGCAGAGTGTGAGAGTCACAGGCACCATGTCAGTGCGGGGCAGAGTGTGAGAGTCACAGGCACCATGTCAGTGCGGGGCAGAGTGAGAGTCACAGGCACCATGTCAGTGCGGGGCGAGAGAGAGAGAGTCACAGACACCATGTCAGTGCGGGGCAGAGTGAGAGAGAGTCACAGGCACCATGTCAGTGCGGGGCAGAGAGAGAGAGTCACAGGCACCATGTCAGTGCGGGGCAGAGTGAGAGTCACAGGCACCATGTCAGTGCGGGGCAGAGAGAGAGAGTCACAGGCACCATGTCAGTGCGGGGCAGAGAGAGAGAGTCACAGGCATCATGTCAGTGCGGGGCAGAGAGAGAGAGTCACAGGCACCATGTCAGTGCGGGGCGAGAGAGAGAGAGTCACAGGCACCATGTCAGTGCGGGGCAGAGAGAGAGAGTCACAGGCACCATGTCAGTGCGGGGCAGAGTCACAGGCACCATGTCAGTGCGGGGGAGAGAGAGAGAGAGTCACAGGCACCATGTCAGTGCGGGGCAGAGAGAGAGAGTCACAGGCACCATGTCAGTGCGGGGCAGAGAGAGAGAGTCACAGGCACCATGTCAGTGCGGGGCAGAGAGAGAGAGTCACAGGCACCATGTCAGTGCGGGGCAGAGAGAGAGTCTCAGGCACCAGGTCAGTGCAGGGCAGAGAGAGAGAGTCACAGGCACCATGTCAGTGCGGGGCAGAGTGAGAGTCTCAGGCACCAGGTCAGTGCGGGGCAGAGAGAGAGAGTCACAGGCACCATGTCAGTGCGGGGCAAAGAGAGAGTCACAGGCACCATGTCAGTGCGGGGCAAAGAGAGAGTCACAGGCAGCATGTCAGTGCGGGGCAGAGAGAGAGAGTCACAGGCACCTTGTCAGTGCGGGGCAAAGAGAGAGTCACAGGCACCATGTCAGTGCGGGGCAAAGAGAGAGTCACAGGCACCATGTCAGTGCGGGGCAAAGAGAGAGTCACAGGCAGCATGTCAGTGCGGGGCAGAGAGAGAGAGTCACAGGCACCATGTCAGTACGGGGCAGAGAGAGAGTCACAGGCACCATGTCAGTGCGGGGCAGAGAGGGAGTCACAGGCACCATGTCAGTGCGGGGCAAAGAGAGAGTCACAGGCACCATGTCAGTGCGGGGCAGAGAGAGAGAGTCACAGGCACCATGTCAGTGCGGGGCAGAGAGAGAGAGTCACAGGCACCATGTCAGTGCGGGGCAGAGTGAGAGTCACAGGCACCATGTCAGTGCGGGGCAGAGAGAGAGAGTCACAGGCACCATGTCAGTGCGGGGCAGAGAGTGAGAGTCACAGGCACCATGTCAGTGCGGGGCAGAGAGAGAGAGTCACAGGCACCATGTCAGTGCGGGGCAGAGTCACAGGCACCATGTCAGTGCGGGGCAGAGAGAGAGAGTCACAGGTACCATGTCAGTGCGGGGCAGAGTCACAGGCACCATGTCAGTGCGGGGCAGAGAGAGAGAGTCACAGGTACCATGTCAGTGCGGGGCAGAGAGAGAGAGTCACAGGCACCATGTCAGTGCGGGGCAGAGTCACAGGCACCATGTCAGTGCGGGGCAGAGAGAGAGAGTCACAGGCACCATGTCAGTGCGGGGCAGAGAGAGAGAGTCACAGGCACCATGTCAGTGCGGGGCAGAGAGAGAGAGTCACAGGCACCATGT